>JAVKPL010004898.1:0-23082 GCA_032173675.1 Gastrolobium villosum | reverse complement strand
GGGCAAAAATCGTTTCATGGAGGGTTAGGACTTAGGACAATTGTTTCGGATGCATTTAAACCCAAAAATAAAGTTGCATAATGTAAATTAATCAATTCAACTCAATAGTTATATTAATGATTTTATATTTTTTTAATGGGGAAATGATTTATATAGTTATGATAGAAATTATTTGTCTACCACAGAGAGAAAAAAAGTAGTGAGCTCCCCATCATATTTTTCTCTCTCATCCTTTATAATTTCTCTTTCTCATTTTCTCTTTTTGTAGATAAACAATTTCTGCCGCATAAATTATTTCCCTTTTTCTAATACGCTCTCTTATAGAGAGAGTCTATTGTGCTAGAAGGGTAGATGATGTATCAACAAAGACTGTGATATAAATACTTCATTATCGATATTATATTTCAGGTGGCGTAGCCATATTATATTTAGGTAGGGCCTGGCCCCGACTATATTTCAACAAATTTTATTTATTATATAAAATTATATAAGTAATTATAATTGGGCCCTAGCTAAAATTGCAAGATGGCCTAGCTAAAATTGTAGCAATGGTAACAAACGAAGATTTGGAGCTGCTTTGCATGTATAACCATATAACAAATTGCTTTCTTCTTAATTTCTTCTTATACTTTCATCTTTTTCCAATTAGAGTTTTCTTCTAACATTTTTTTTCTTATTCGCACTCACCACCCGAAACCCAGTTATTCTGCGACAAGGTACAATGTTTTGTTTCTTCCTCAAGATTTTAGAAATACATGTCCTTCGAATATGCATTGATAATTATATTGTCCGCTCAGGGAAAATATTTGGTTTATATTTTTGAACCTTGTAAAAGATAAATTCTTTGTCTTTACTGTCCATAATTGTTTATTGGGTGTTTTTAACACGAGTGAAATTCATGCCCCTTTTTTTATTTACAACTTTTTTTGTGTGGTTGTGTTTATTGATTTTATTTCTTTTGAAAAATGGTGTGTTGTTTTACATTTACCTTTTTTTAAAAAAAATATTATTTTAATGTAGAGTAACAGTTGCTATTGCTAATGGAATTGAATTGTTTTTTGGTGTTATTTGTATTTGATTTCACAACAGGAATGATAATTTTGGCGATTAATCAGTGAAAACTGTTAAAGAGAAAAATCAATGAAGATATATGGAGTATGAAAATTTCTTGTACATATTAATTAACAACTTCTTTGTTTTTCTTTTTTTATTTTTAAAATATCTAAACATTGATTAAATAATTTATGTGGATCCAATGTCATATAAATGATTTTATACATTTGTCGCTGATTGTTTCATATTTCTTTTTAATTGTGAAGTTTGTTATCCCTCTACATTGATGTTCTTCACAGGTCATGACTAGGGGTATAAATGGGTCAAGTTAGGCCAGACTTTGACTTTGATAGCCTAATGCTATGTAAAATATTTAGAGCTTAAACGGGCCTATTAGCCTATTAAAGACTTGATTTATAGGTCTGCTCTGACCTATAATAAGAAACCTAATACAACATGTAAGGCCTACCAAGTTGCAAACTAAAGTTTATAGACCAAAATCAAATTAAAATATAAAAGATAAAAAAATTTATTCACAAAGATCACATGAAATAAATTTTTATTAACATCACATGAAATAATGTTCATAAAGATCATATGAAAATATTCACAAAAATCACATGAAAATTTCATATATATATATATATATATATATATATATATATATATATATATATATATATATATATATACACATAATTGTACTTTCTTTACTAATTTAATTTTTATTATATTTTAAATTTTAAATAAATATTTATTATTTGTTAAAATAACATTAATCCTATTACTTTAAAAGTTGTAAGTAAATTTTTTCCCTAATAGATTTGTATAATTACGAAAATGTTTTAATAATTTGATATGTCAAATTTTTTGGCTCTAGCTAAAATTAAATCCTGGCTCTGCCATTGTATATTTCTTTAATACATAACCACCAAATTTTTTACTATATTTATATTTGATAGGCAAAATGTTCTGTTTGTGGAACTGTAACTTAATTATTTTTAAGATATAATGAGTCATATGTATATATAATCTGTCTGCTAAAAGAGAAAATTGGAGACAAAATAATATAAATGAAAGAGCATGATTTGCTTATTGGCATAAGTTAGAGAAAAGAAGAAATGATAATTATGTCGGAAGAAAATGTGAAGAAATTGACTAAAATATATATGAAGAAAAAGTTAATATTATAGCTAGCCAGCAAAAAGTGAGATTTGTTTTTAGGGAAAAATGTTTATCATTTTAAATGACACAACTTATATTCTTTCACTCTCACAAAGAGGTGAGACTCACACCTTTATTTTTTTGTCAACTCTCTCTCCTCCTTTATCTTTCTCTTAAAATGACACAACTTTATATCCTTTAAAATGATACACACTTTATCCTTGTTTTAAACTATGAAAAGAAAGCAAAAAGAATCATCGTTGATTAATTGAATCACGTGTTTTTTTTTTTAACCTAAAACTTTCCATGCAACAGCACATATATATATATATATATATAAAATATTAAAAAGTGCTGTAACCGTGTAACATTAATTTAATACACAACCGACCTTTCCCTTTTTTTTCAATTTAGTAGCATCTTTTATTGGTTCTTTCCCATTTGAACACACTTATCCTTGGACATTTTGGTTTTGCATTTGGAGCATAGCTCATTTTTTTTTTTTTTTGGAGCATAGCTCATTTTGGGTGAACTGGGTCCTACTTGCCTGCTTGATTTACCGCCTTTCTTTAAGAAGTGCACCTCCTCACTCACGTCCACTTTAACGTGTACAAATTGTCTTCATGCTCCTACAGTCACAATACCAAACATACATTGTTGTGATTGAAACACATGGTAAAAAAATTACCACATAATAATAAGGTAATGCAAATTATGCTGACACAAACGTTTGTTTAAAACATTGAGGTAGAAGACTGAGAATAGAGCTACTGACTATAAGATAATAATAATGATAGTAGAGCTGGGGATTCAGATTAGAGCCAATTAAGAAATATTAATATGCTCTTGTTGGGGTTTCAAATAATGGGGCTGATATTACAAAAAAAAAAAAATAAGGTGAGTCAATTTTGTATTTGTATATTGATGCAGTTAAATGAGTTATAAAAGTAGTTTAAACAAGTATTACGCAAAGAATTTACAGTTATAGTCACAACTTTTATTTATTATGTTTTTTTATTGTTTTAAATGGTCGCGTAGTAAAAAAGAAAAAATTTACTTACATTTTTTATAAATGAATTATTATGATTGTAACTGCGTTTAATATCATAATCATAGCTAGGTTGCTTTGTAATGAACCTTCTTCATATCATCCATACCATGTGGATGTACCGTAGCTTACTTGACTCTCGTTCCATTCTTTAACTATACGGCTTTGTTTTATTTTTGGGCTTTCAACGGAAGTTGGTGATCACCATCAATTCTCCCTATCGGTTTTTAATAGTATTTGATACATATCTACGAAATTCGTATAGCCAATATATGTAATTAATTATTTGACCGTTTCAATTTTGTTCATCCAATATTTATTTATGGATATACGAGCGATTAAGACAGAGAATATAATTTTTTATACACCAACCATAATTAATTAATTAATTATTTGAACCGAGTTAACTCCCATATATTTCCACAAGCTTCAGCTTCTTGAGCCGAGTACGAGATTAATCCTGAATTGGAGCTTTGTCATAATTAAAAGCTCTTCACACTTCTCCAAAAATGTATTTGATGAGAATCAAATCCTGGTTCTCTCTGTCTACTTAACCTATGTTTTTTTTTTTTTTTTTGGTAAAAGGAAAGGGCAAAAAGTCCCAAATAACACAGACTAGTTCAGATTAAACTTAACCTATGTTAGTAACTAAGCTAAAACCTATTGTGTGATGGAGAGTATAATTTACTCCATGTAAAATGATATTCTGTAATTAATATTACTACTTAAGCGGATATATAAAACATGAAAAAATACTTACCGATTAATTAAGCCATAGTTTATCTTTTAAAAAAGGAATAATGTTGATTTTCCATAATTTATAATTCGTGGTGTATTCCAATTAATAGGAAGAAAAGAAAGAGGACGTACTGGATCAACCTCATATCCACAGCTGCTCAGATCAAGAGAGGAATTAGTTCAGTTCACTCTACCAATACCATATCATGTATTTCTATTTGTTATGTTGAAAATCATCTTAAAAAAAGTTTGCTTAAGAATGAATTTTTAACAAAAGTCTTCTTCGCTCTGTTAGATTAAGTAGTTCACCAAAAATTACAGATTGTTTGGATTGACTTATTTTTCACAAAAAATAAAATAAATTTAAACAAGTATTCACAATTTTTAAAATATACTTGTATGCAAACTTTCTTTTTCTTCCTTTTTTTTTTAAAAAAAAAAAAAGTTAAAGAAAAGTAGAGGTACTAATTCTTTTTGAAAGTTAAACAAGCTTCTAAAATAAGTGAAAGAATAAGTGATTTTTAGTTCATTAGTAATTTTTAATATAAGTGTTTCTAAAATCCGTACGTACCTTTTTTTTTTTTTTTTTTGACTTGGTCAGTGATGCAACTTTTACCCAAATATCTTTAGTAATAATGTGCTTTAACAACTCGAGCCAACTTGGTAAAATCTCAGTCATTTGTTTCAACAAAAAGAAAATATGAAATTTTTTACTTTTTTCGTAGTCAAATGTTCCGGAACACATGGAATGACAAGAATACTTTTTTCTTGTAAAACAAAAAATACTTTGATGATCCTATAAATTCGTAAATTTTATTGTCTATAAATTATTTGCGAGATCTTGATGGAGAATGAGGTAGAAGAAGAGAAAACAAAGTCAGAAGTCAGAACAGAAAAGACAACAAAAAGTGGGAGTGTATCCAACACATGGACATGAGAACAAAACAATAGGGATATTTAAGATCTGTTGTGGTTAATTTTTAAGAGCAGAGATCTTAATGATTTTATTTTTTTTGTATATATTAAAGCAAAACATGAAATCCTTATTTAATCATAATTGTATAATCCCGGGTCATTCTATGTGTCCAAGTCAAGGTTGAAGGGATGCAGGGAGGGACCCACACTGAGTCGTCACTATGTGGGCTCCACTGGGCCCACCAGAGCCTTTGACTTAGACTACACTTTTCACGAGCCTTAGGCGCCGAGCCAATAGGTGTAGTGAATTTTGGGAACGCGTCAATCTCCTTCTTTCATGGCTTCATTCACACCACATCAATGAAAATATGTTCACGAATTATATTATAAACAATAACGCCCAAGAAAACTAAATTGTATCCAAATTCAAAATTTATTAGGGTACCCATATTAATTTAGACAAATTTCCCCCCTATATTATGGGTGGAAATTGTTGAATATAGTCTGGTCAACCAACTAATGTTTTGGTAGATGAGACTCATTATCCAAAGTTTCTTTCTAAGGCATCTTTATTAAAAGTTGTAAATGACTTTCTACAACCAAAAAAAAAAAAAACACATTAGTTTAGCATGAACAATCTCCCATATATTGTTAGATTGTGAAAATAATTTCAAACCTACATTTATGAGGAATTCTAAGAAAAAAAGAACAATACATTTAAGGGTCATTTTAATCTTTCTTTATTCTTAATTTTTTTTTTTTTTTTTTTTTTTTTTTTTATAAAACTCTTTGAAACAAAGCGAATAAATAAATAAATAATAGGGAATATGCTGCAATGTAAAACTCAAATGCAATAAATAGTACAAGATTCAAAGGTAACAGAAAATTAAGACACTTAGTACACCTTTGTTCATCCTCTTAAGACTCAGCTACCCCATTTTATTGCCGAGTCCAATGCATCATTTATAAAGACTTCACACATTTTCTCTCTCTTTCTCTCTTTCTCTTTCCAGTTTCAATCTCACTTTCTTGGAATTTATGGTTAGAGGGGTTGGACTCTTCATGGATTCAGATCCAATTGGGAACTTCTTTCTCCACAAGCCAATTGTTCTAAACTCTTTCCCTGAAGACATAAACAACCTCAAGTGGAAACATAGTCATAGTCCCAACAACAACAACAACATGGAAGCCACAATTAGCAGCACCAAGGGATCTTCACCCAAACACAGCAGCACCATACCCTTCCAAGTAAACCTTAACTGTTCCACAGACAACCATGCCTCTCCATCAACATCTCATGACAACAATAGAACAGAAATGGATTTCTTCACTGATAAGAACAACAACCATGATAAGGTTTCCTCTGCCTCTTTGTCTGACAATGATCATACACATGATCATTCCACCACTCCACCTATGTTGGGATTCAAAGTAAACGTGAGTGAACCCATCATCATCATATATTATACATATTATATGGTTCTAAAATTGCACAATGAACATCTTCTTGGTCTGCTTATGAATCTGTGATTTTTTTATTTAATAGACTGGTTTGAATCTTCTTACTACCAACACTAGCAGTGATCAATCTATGGTTGATGATGATGTATCACCTAATTCAGAAGACAGAAGAACTAAGAATGAGGTAAAGATAGAGATAACATCTAATTAAAGAAATTCTCTATCATGGGGTGCTTCTCTTTTTCATTTTTGTTTTTTGGGGGGGTTCAAAATTGTGCATTTACATGTCATGTTGTTTGAATCCATGTGCCATGAACTGTTTTCAGCTGGCTGTTCTTCAGGCTGAGCTTGAGAGAATGAAGGTGGAGAATCATCGGTTGAGGGACATGCTTGATCAGCTTAATAGCAATTACAATGCTCTTCAGATGCATTTGATGAATTTGATGCAGGACCAGAAGACTGAGGATGCTGAAGAACTAGTGTTTGATGGAAAATTAAAAGAGAAGAAGCAAGTTGAGCGTGGTGGTGTATTGGTGCCAAGGCAATTTATGGATCTTGGGTTGACTACTAATGCTGACACTGATGAACCCTCTTCTTCATCACTGGAAAGAACTCAGGATCAATCAGGATCACCAGGGAATAACATAGAAGTGGCTTCGAAGGAATTAGGCACAAGTAAGAATGGTAAGAATGTTAGTGATGAAGGACTTGTGTATGATCAAGATAAGAAGGAATTTGATAGGGGGATTGAAAGAGATGATAGCCTCTCAGGTCAGGCTTTAGCTGCTGATAAAGTTCCAAGGTTCAGTCCTCCAAAAAATGTTGATCAAGCAGAGGCCACAATGAGGAAGGCAAGAGTTTCAGTTAGAGTTCGATCAGAGGCACCAATGGTATATATATGTTAAGAGTGTACTTCAATCTTTATAATTTTGTTCATGATAAATTGTTGTTCTTTTTAGCTGATAGATTTCTTTTGAATTTTCTCAGATCACTGATGGGTGTCAATGGAGAAAGTATGGACAGAAAATGGCCAAAGGAAATCCATGCCCTCGAGCTTATTATAGGTGCACTATGGCTAATGGTTGCCCAGTTAGAAAACAGGTATGTAATGTCACACTATACCTTAATTTCCCATAACATGACTCATTACCTTAATGTATTGGCTCAATTAAGTTTTGCATACACAAAATAATAACAATAATTTTGAGAATACTATTAATTTGAAGGATGGTAGGTTAAAAATCAAGTGGTTTATTATAATCTAGTTGTAAAGAACCGATTCAACCCAAAAACTTAAACTGGTGGGTGAGAGCTTTTTAATGGTTTTATATATCTCAACACTAGTTAGTATTTTATACTTAAAATTAATTATAGGTACAAAGGTGTGCTGAAGACAGAACAGTACTTATTACAACATATGAAGGAAATCACAATCACCCTTTGCCTCCAGCAGCTATGGCAATGGCACAAACAACATCATCAGCTGCAAGAATGTTGCTTTCAGGATCAATGTCAAGCAATGATGGACTAATGAATGCAAACTTCCTAACAAGGACACTACTTCCATGTTCTTCAAGCATGGCAACTATCTCAGCATCTGCTCCATTCCCAACAGTTACATTGGATTTAACTCAATCTCCAAACCCTCTACAGTTCCCAAGGCCACCAAACCAGTTACAAATTCCATTCCCTCAGAATTTTGCAAATTCACCAGCATCATTAATGCCTCAGATATTTGGTCAAGCACTCTATAACCAATCAAAGTTTTCTGGTTTACAAATGTCTCAAGATGCAGACCCTTCAGTACAATTGGGTAATAATCACCCACAACAAGCACCACCACAACTTGCTGATACAGTTAGTGCTGCCATTGCTGCTGATCCAAACTTCACTGCAGCTTTGGCAGCAGCTATCACTTCCATTATTGGTGGTGCTCAGCCAAACAACAATGGTACTAATAATAATGGCAACAACAGCAATGGCAATATCACAAGCAGTGACAATAGCAATGGAAAGCAATAAAATCAGCAATTCAAATCTCAAAGGGAATTATTCACCCCCTTTAATTTTTTTTAGATAATTTAATTTAATTTATTTTTCCCTCTGTTGGGCTCATAAATTAAGTTGATTATTTTATGACCTTTTTTGTTCATTTTTTTTATTTGGGATTCAGGAAAGCATTAATATTTCGCATAGATATTTTTTTTTTTTTTTTGGGTTGGAGATTTTATATTAGTTATTAAAGGGGCAGGTTATATTTACAAACTTTTTTGTTTACAAACTACAATAAGTATGACCGGTAATACTTTAATCATGCAGTGTATAACCGGTAGTACTTAGTGTAATTTACAAAAAAAAATTATAAACGGATCTTATCCCGTTATTCAATATATACAAAAGAAATCAGTTTAGTTTTCCCATTTTTGGTACGGATATGCATGGAAAGGGATGGAAGGTTGTTTTGTCTTGTACATATTTTTCATTGTTGTCCTTGGTAATATTCCAATGGTAGAAGCTAAATCCTAGTGAGAAAAGAACAATGGAGAAGATAAAAGAAAAGAGCTAGTATATAGCTAGCATAGTTGCGTGTAACAAATGGCAGTGATCAGTGCATAGGGCAAGGAAAAAGAATTCAAAAGTTTGAAAGTGGTTGAAGACGACGTCACTACGCGTAGAGGTAACTTTATTGTGGAAAAAAAAACAAGAACACCGACTCACATAGAGAGTCATCTTCTAGTTGTCTTTTGCGTTTCTAGACCACACTAGTCACGTAGCTAACTTTATTTAATAAATTTTTTATTAAAAAAACTTAGGGTTTTATAATTCTCATTTAACATGGGAATTCAAATTTTTCTACATATTTCTCGATTTCCGTACTGACATGGGTCATACATATAATTTTTTTTACACATGGGTTCCACGTACTTTTTATTTCTACAACATGAGATTTCAATTCTCATTCAACATGAGAATTATAAAACTCATAAGTTAACATTAAATGTCATTAAATCATGAATAAAACCATTAGCCACATAAAAAATTGCATGTAATTGTGAGTAGTCAGTCCGTAACTCTTGGCTAAGTCCCACAAAGGATACCTTATGTCAAGGAACAACTTTCATCATAGAGAGGTACTATACAACCCTAAAGTGGTTTACTACACGTAAAGATATGCATGTTTATTTTATCAACATATATATTTAGTGCCTCTAGTCAAGCCACTATATATTGAAGGCCATTAATTAGATCACTATTCATTGAAGCTTTTTGGCCTTGTGTTCAACACGCCAAAGCCTAACATTACCAAATCCTCTGTTGTATTGGAAAATGGTAGCTAGCTAGTCTGTAACTGGTTTGGTTCCGAGGGATGTTAAGATATGTAGTCCCACGTTGATTGGATGAATAACTAATGTGGTCTTTATAAGGCCTTGAGCACTCCTATCCTTTGAACTAGCTTTTGGGGTGGTGTATGTTCTTTACATGGTATCATAGCCTCGCCGTCCCCCACTTTCTCTTGTGGACTCTCTTAGCACAGGTAGATTAGACCTGTTACATTATCCACTCTTTAAGTCCAATGGGCTCTCAAGTGAGGGGGCGTGTTGAGATATGTAGTCCCACATTGGTTGGATGAACAATTAATGTGGCCTTTATAAGGCTTTGGACACTCTCACCCTTTGAGCTAGCTTTTGAGGTGGTGTATCCCAAGTTTCTTTATAAGGGAAGTTAGCACTCAACAAGAAAGTCTTGACTTGTGGGCTTCATCATTAATTTGTTGCATGCCTTCACTGGCGTTTTGAGAACTCAAGTAAGCAACAGGCTATGATTCTTGAATGGTCAGGCTTATGTTACTCAGCATCAAAAGGAATTGCTCTTCAAAATTTTGTGCAATCATGAGCAAAGATTTCTAAGCTGCACGAGCACTTCCTGATCGTGCAATCATATGCATGCATCCACTTTGAAAAATTGCACTGGTTAAATAAATGGTTGAATTGGGTTGTTGAGCTCTTATTTGGATTATATGGATGATTTACCGCTATTACAAATATTTATGTTGCTTATTGCTTAATATTGATGTACGTGGGCTCATTTTTATTTTTAGAACACATGCAAGTAAGTTAAGAATAACATGTTTATTATCGATATTCAAGAGTAGGAAAAATTTAACTATTCCTTTCGATCCAAAAGTCATAGGTATGGAAACAAGATCATGCAATTTTGTAATGATGCGATGCTCAATTGAGTTAAGACTTTTTGGTTTACAACTTTTACAAGCTATTTGGGCTTAAATTTGACAAAAAGTGAACTATAGTCACTCAATTCACCAGGCCTTCCGCAATAGAAAAACTATTATTGCAACACCCAGCCCAAGTCTAGCCTCAACAAAAAACAAAAAGGCTTACTGAGTGTTTGATTTTCAATGGTGTTCAACTGTTGATTCCATGATCATAGTCAAATCGATCAAAACAATATTGAAAGATGAGTGGGTCTATAACTTAATGGTGTGGGAGATGGCAAGTATAAATGGCACTTTGACTCCATTTTATATTGAGAAGATTTACCTATTTCTTTGATATTTATTTGATATGAGATTAATATCAAATGACTTCTTTAATTTGACGTATTTGATGTAAGACTAACATAGTTTAGAGAAATATATTAATAAAAGTTATTTAATTAAGTACTTATTGTATGTTCTAAATTAATTTATGTTGGATTTTTCTCTTTCTTCAGTTAGTTACCAAAGGTAAGTCTTCCCTTATCTTCAACTGGTTACAGAAGATAAATCTCATTACTTCCCTCTTCTTTCCGGGTTATTCCAAAGGTAAGTACTTATTATGCTATTTGGATATATATTGAATTTATGTATATTTATGAAATTATTAGTGTTGTTCTATATTATCATTTATCCTTATTCACAAAAATAAACCCACAAAAACTCATTCGTTCCGCTGTGCACTGCTTGTCTCTATCAATTTATTTTTTATTTTTTATTTTTGTTGGCACTTTTTTTTATAATGGGCTAAAATAATATAACCTGTTATCTACTTTCTCTCATTTTGATTTTTTTATTTATTGCAGATTTTGTAAATTATTGCTGCAAATTGGAAGCTAAGGTTTGTATCTGGAAATTGATTTTTCGTGAAATTTTGTTCTCTTATTTTTATTCTTTAACGTGCTAACAGGCTAAGACAGGATTCACACAGGCCTTTTTTTTTGTAAATAAACCAGGCCACAGGGCAATATTATATTCGTAACAGGTAACAGAATAAGGCCAGTTGGACACGTTTAAATACGGGCTTGGCCCGTTAAGATCAATGTTCGGCTCGGCTCGGCCCGTTAACACCCTTATCCATCAGAACTATATACCAAACTATTTACCCAAAATAAAATAAAATAAAGGAAAATTTTCATTTTCACCAATTCTGGTTTTTATGATTTATTATTTGATCTCTTATGTTTTTAAACTTGTCATTTAGTCATATTGTGCTTAAATAATTTATCATTTAACCCCCATAATTTTAAATTTTCACTTACACTTATTGTGGTTATAAAATTATATCACTTAGACCCCTTGTGGTCTTATTTTTTTCAACTTTTATCTTATATTATTGTCATATCATAAATTCAAATTGCGTACCGAATAAATATAAATTATATATTTAAATTTAAATTTAATTTAATTAATAATAATATCAATTCTATCTTTATAATTTTATACATATAATTTTTTATCTTCCCTCCTTTTCATTTTATATCCTCAAGGCAAATAAATAAAAATATATTTCAAAAAATTCACTTATTTTTATCATGAAAATAAATTCAAATCAAATATTATTTTATTTTATCTATTTTCAATCTGATATCGTTATACAATTATTGAAAGAAAATAAATATCTTATCTTGATAATACATATTTATTTTATCTTAATAATTTTTTAAAATAAATAAAAAATTAAGATTATTTATAAATTAATTTCAAAATAAATAATTTGAAATATTTTTAATTTAATATTTAATTATTATTTTTATTATAATTTCATTTGATAATATCATAATTATATACAATAAAATTTAGAAAAATTTAATATTTTGATATTTATAAGAACACAAAAGGGTCTAAGTAATATATTTTTGTAACCGCTTACCAATATATATATATAGGGAAAAACATTTCTCAAGCTGCTTGAGATAAATTCATCTACGGCCACCCAAAACTACGTCGTTTTGATTATTTATTTCCTTATATTTATTGATTCATCTTTGAATGGTTATGATTTCCATTTTCTATCTCTTCCTTTATCACCATTTATCCATCTTTGTACGGTTATGATTTAATAGCCAGAGATAACTTTATCTTCGGCAGCTTGAGAAATGATAAGCCCATATATATATATATATATATATATATATATATATATATATATATATATATATATATATATATATATATGTAACCACAATGAGTGTAAGGGGAAAGTTAAAATCACAATGGGTTAAATGATAAATTATTTAAGCACAATGTATCTAAGTGACAAGTTTATAACTACAGAAAGTCGTAAGATAAATCGTAAAATTATAATAGGTGAAAATAGAATTTTCCAAAAAATAAAATAAGAATCAAACCAACGGTTCGTCGTGAGTTCCTTTGCTGATTTCAATCAGGGTGAGTCGATTGCGGTCTGCGGTTGTCAAATGTCTTCTCGTTGTACATAGTAGTAGCACCTTTCTTTAATAGAAAAATATACATTTCAACCACAACTCCGCTTGATTAAAATTGTGAAAAGTACTTAAAACAATTGTGAAAAGTATCATGATCTCAAAATATTTAATTTTATAAAAGAAGAAGAAGAAGAAGAAGGAATCATCTGCGCCCAAAATGTAGATTGTATGCTCTAAATTGTTTTTAATATAATTGGTCCAAGACACGACCATATGGCTCTTATCAATTAAGACCAATAAAATCTTTTATGCAAACTCGTGATATAAAATACTTCTATATATTATATTTGCATTGTATTTGTCCAATATGTACACGTAGAACCTTCGCGTTCACATGTATATAAAACATGTTATTAATGCTCTCGATTCACACGTGTTCTCTCGTTGTCATTAGATTGGACCCATTTCTATTCTTCTTTCCATTACTATGCAAAAGCCTTTCTCTCACACAGAAAAACAAAAGGAAGAAAAGAGGACCACGTGACTTTCGTGTGATTAACGCATATTTCGAATTTTGATTGCCCAACACTTGCAAGCCACGCCATTCATATTAATAAGCATTCAAATTAAGAATTGGCACACAAAGATCCAACCAACTGATCTAACTCTGAAGGAAAATTTAATTTCCCTTATGCTTTATTGCTTTTGCTGCGTAATAAATAACACGTAACTGTGCCCTCCCACTTCTAACTCCTATTCCAACCCCACTCTCTGATTTGCTACTTTTGTAGGTAGTTATAATATCTATTAACACTTTTAAAATAGTACCTTCCTATAACTTCAATTTCAAACCACCATGTAACCAAACTCCTAATACAGGGAATGGATCCTTTGATGTGAAAAAGTAGTCATGTAGTCATGTTATTTGATCACAATCATTCATTGATGATGAGATAAAAGAGAAAAAAGTATATGATTTTTAAATGAGTGGTTGTGATCCAATAACATGATCACTTTTCCACATGAGAAGATTCATTCCCTCTTAATATAAGGTGCTTAATTAAGTGTTTGTTATAAAATATTTAATAAGGTATGTTTAGCATGTAAATAGATTAATGTATTTCTCTTGTATGGTTATGTCAACGAGTGATAGGGGGAGTTAATGTTTATTTCACGCCTAAGATATAGGATACCTATGTTATATACATGGGGATGAAAGCAAACATATGTAATGATAGGTTTCATTAAGTTAAAGGGTGTTAATTAATGTCAATTATAAAACACCCACCTCCGAATGATTTTGGGTTGTTTCTAAATTTGAAATTAAATCTTTTTGACCATGATTGATCTTTAATGCATACATGGATTCACAATCATCCAATCATCTCATGTGCTTATGATATTTCAAATAGAAAATGCAGGTGTTTAGCGGAAAGAAGCACTAAAAACATAAAAGTGAATATACTTCATTTTTGTGCATGCGTTCTTGTATAGCATTATCATGATTTTTAATATTATTATTATTTATTGTTTTAGGGTTAAGATTATTATGATTACTTTACTTGGAGGATAGTACCCGATTATAAGGGTTACTTTTTGGAGATAATTTCACTTGTACCTATCGAGCTTCTAGAAGTAGGCCTGGTCTAACATTTGGTACTTTTGGGTGAAATTTGTGTTTGGCCTAGTAACAAAATCAAATGGGAAAAAAAATCTCTAATTCACTTTTTTTTTTGCTTTGCATTAAGTTGACAAATACAAATTCTTCAAATACTTTTACCTTTCAATGAGTTTCATATGACCCTTCACTTTTTGTTTGAAATTCTCATGCCACCCAAATCCAACATCGATACAACATTTTTGAAAGCCATTCCATATTAAACCAATTCTAGTATGCCACGAGAACCATTGAGAAGCTTCATCAATTAATAAGTCCATGCGAAACAAAGTCTAGCACATATTTTTAGGGAAATAATAGCACATGGCGGTCATCTCAAAAGCATTAAATATCATACAAAAGGGGGAAAATGGATTTTTTTTTATCTTTCTGGTTTTTGACTTCTATAAAAATATCTAACCCGGTTGACTAATACTAATTCCTCACCCTATAAAGACTTGTAATTTGTCAAGGTTAAATGTTCACACTACAATACCAATATACTAACTTTTAAAAAAAATGATACTAAAGTTCAACTGTTTTGGTGGTTGAACACTTCAACCCAACCAATTCTACTTGCCAGTCATAGATACCTCCATATTAAATTTTCAAAGTTTAGCTAACAATGATACCAAAAAAAAAAAACAATCTAGTCTTGAATGCAATCTCATCTACCTCATCCAAACTCCAACTCATCACTATTCACTTGCACCAATCTAAAAGCCAAAATCCACTTTTACTTGCACTTGGCACACCGTTAAAACTTCAATCATAAATTAAACCATTGTTCCCACGTGTCAACCACCAAGTCATTGCCGACTAAGAACTTGAACCACCCAAATTCGTACACGTTATATACTGTTATTGTTGAAGTTATATATTGACAACTCTAGAGAGAGAACAAAGAATAGAGATTGAGCGCCAACCAAATTAAGTAGCCAACCAATAAAAAGAACCTTTCAAAAACTGAAAAGTGTTTCCATTCAATTACTAATTTACACATATAAAAGGCCACAAGAACAAACCAAAACTCTGCACTCAGAAGCAGAGAAGTAGTTTTTATTTTCCAAAAACATGGAGTGGAATAGAGGCCACCCCATAGGCCATGGTTCATCGGCCACCGTCTCCCTCGCCACTTACTCCGGCGGCATCTTCGCCGTGAAATCATCGGAGCTATCTCAGTCAGAGCCTTTGAAAAGAGAATAGAGAATTCTCTCTTCTTTATGTAGTCCTTATGTGATAACATACAAAGGGTGTGACATTACCATGGAAAACAACACGCTCTTGTACAATCTCTTCATGGAGCACATGCCCTTTGGCACGCTTGTTTAGGAAACTCGCCGGCGCGGTGGCCGGCTCGACGAGCCCGCGATAGCTTGCTACACAAGGCAAGTTATGATGGGGCTAGAGTATTTGCATTCAAATGGGTTGGTGCATTGTGACATCAAGGGTGCCAATATCTTGATTGGTGAAGATGGGGCTAAAGTTTGTGACTTTGGATGTGCTATGAGTGTTAACGATGTCGCGTCGACGGCGGAGGCGCCAATCGGTGGCACGCCGATGTTTATGGCGCCGGAGGTGGCGCGTGGGGAAGAACAAGGTTGTCCTTGTGATATATGGTCGCTTGGGTGCACTGTGATTGAAATGGCCACTGGTGCTTTACCATGGCCTAATGTGGCAAACCCAGTTTCTGTTCTTTACCATATAGCATATTCCGGTGAGGTGCCTGAGATTCCTTGTTTTCTATCTGAACAAGCAAAGGATTTCTTGGGGAAGTGCTTAAGGAGGAATCCACAAGAGAGGTGGACAGCTAGTCAACTTGTGAAGCATCCCTTTCTTGTGGAATTATGTTCCAACAATAAGCAAGTTGTGGAATCTAATTCAAGTTCCCCAACAAGTATTCTTGATCAAGGGTTTTGGAGTTCTGTGGAAGAATCAGAAAGCCTTGGCAATTTGATTCAAAAAACATGTTTTGGAAATTCTCCTGCTGGCAGGGTCAGAATGTTAGGTTTGTGTTCAGGTGAGCCTTGTTGGGCAGGGCATAATGATAATGATGATGATGATGATGATGAGAATTGGATCACAATAAGATGGAATAAGGGAAGGGATGAAGTTGAAGCTTTTGACAATTGTGGGTCTGAGACAGCTTCAACTAGTGGTGTGTCGGTTCTAAAAGAGTTGGTAAAAAGCAATGTCAGTGATAGATTTAGTGGGCATTTTTGTCAGGATCACAATTGTAGGGATGCTAGTGTTGTAGTTAGTAATCTCAATTTTGAGAATGGCATTGCTAAGATGCTACTCCATTCAACATTAGATTTTTTTATAATTCAATTATTCATAATGTTATTTTTTCTCTCTCTCTCTCTTTTGTCAATTTGTCATCAACCTTACTTAACAAATTCTCTGACATGGTGGGTATGTTGGAAAGCCTTGGAAAAATTGAACTTCTTTTGTGTGTGTGGAAAAAGGTAAATTCAAATAAAACAAGGCATAGAAAGAGAACAATGTGGGGTACCTCAATTTTAACCCTCAACCTCTCTTCTATTATTTGCGTTAGTTGATTTCAATGAAGATGAAGCATAAGGAACCAAGGTGGCCACCCTTTAGAGCAATGTCTCTCACTGTCCTCTGTTGGTGGCTTTGCTTTGTCTTTTATTCTTTTTTGATGAGACTATTAATTATCTGTCTATGGTATTGGTAGGTATAGAAATAAAATTCACAAACCCTCCAAGTTAGTTAAAAGGTAAAATACCAACTCATGAAATTCCACTCTCCCTCACCAAACATGAATAGCATAACTGGTCCCAATTTTTAAAGCAAAACGAATATGCAGCAAATATTACATTTGGTGGGTTTTTCTGCCAATTCAATACATTAGGCTAAATACAGCTCACAAGAAAGGACAAGTTGAAACACGTTGGAATCGAAGAGTTTGGTCAACTCCCACTATATTGGGTTATCTTATGTGAAAATTCATAGGCCAAAACCAAGTCAACCCAAAATACAAGTCAATGTCTTATTCTTCTAGTGCTAGAGAGAACTTGTTAATCAACAAACTCATTGAGAAACTTTGGTTAACAAGGCATAGTTTCTTACATAATTTCAAATTCCAAGTTGTTAATTTATTGCCAGAGTTGTCGTCCCTCTATTGAAGTCCATACACAAATTCCTCCAAAAGCTTCAATAACATTATTTTGATGCCTTTTTTCCAAAGCATTTATACTACTGGCTAGTGGCCTTAGAATTTGTAACTATTATTTTATTTTCTAATTAGCACTTTTAAGATCTACTCAAATCATCTCAAGTACAATATTTTTTCTAAATTCGCTTTAATGTTAGTTCTCACATACTCCAATATGGATATTAATATGGGAATCCTAAGTTCTCATGAGGTGTTTGTAAAATAAAATAAGGGAGGCGTGGGAAGGAGAACACCTATGACTATTAAGTATGTTTGACTGGTGTTGTCGTAAAAAGGACACACCGAGTCAAATAATTCATTCATATACTATTATATAAAAAGAAGTATTCGAGTTTATGTCACATGTCATTCATATATGCATTTATTTTAATTCAAATTTATACTGTTTTAATACAATTATGTTATCAATCAAAAAACCTTTTTTTTATATACTCTAATTTTAAATAATTCAACCAAAAATTAAAAAGATAAATATAATTCAAATTTCATTTAAATGTATTACCTCTTTCAACAATAATGTTAATTGCTATCAAGGAAGCACGGACACTCCAGAAAATAGGGAGAGTCGTGTCCGACACGCTCCGCCACACAGTCAACTTTTTCTGACACGTTGA
Organism: Gastrolobium villosum; assembly: GCA_032173675.1. Lineage (NCBI taxonomy): Eukaryota > Viridiplantae > Streptophyta > Magnoliopsida > Fabales > Fabaceae > Gastrolobium > Gastrolobium villosum. The sequence goes on along the minus strand of JAVKPL010004898.1, from coordinate 4,570 downwards.
CCATTCCGACACGCGAATTTGACCGAGTCCGACACGGTCAAATGACATTTTTGTTTTTTTTTTTAAATTTAAAAATTAAAATATATTAATAAAGCTTCTACATGATCTATCAATTTTCTCCATTTTTTTCCTTTAAGTAAATAATTGATCATCTCAGCATCATCGTTGTCATTCATGTTACGCTCTTACCGTGTCTCTTCCTCCCTAATCTTTCTCTAATCTGATCTGATCTCTCCCTCTTTCATCTCAGTTCTTATTTTTTCTTTAAGGCTTCCACCTTTTATAATGTTTGATTGTGTTCTTGATGTTCTTATTTTTACAGTGTATTCTTTTAGTTTATGTTTTTACCTTTTGTGAAGAACGCTGCTACAATTTTTGGTATTGGTGTCAGTGAATTTTTTTGTTGTTGTTGCCATTAGTTACATCAGATTTTTCTTTTTTTTTCTTTTTTTTTCTCCCTTTATGTAACACTTTGGATTCCGACTTTGAATCAATTTTTCTTATGTGATTTTGGATTGGAAAGGAAAGTTGAAAGATAATATTTTGATGGGTATTATTAATTTTTTTATTTTTTGTTAAATTATTGAATATTAAATGAAATATACATTATATAATTTAAAAATATTATTTAATATTAAAACGTGTCCCAACGTGTTGAAATCCATAATTTTTTAAGATTGACGTGTTTTCGTGTCGTGTCGTATCACGTGTCGCGTGTCGTGTCGGTGCTACATAAATTGCTATCACTTTTTAAAATTTAGATTAATTCATATTTCTTAAGTAATTCAAATATCTTTTAAATTAGGTAGAGATCCTATTACGTTAATTTTTCCCAATCAACTGAGTAGAGAAATAAAGGGACCTACAATTAGTACCCAAAAAAAGGGACCTAGAATTTTTTATAGGTGATCAGATAAAGATTAATACAAATTGGACCTAATCATATATGATTTAAGCTAATCCAAATGGAAAATGTCCAAAATAATTTCGCTAGCAAGAATGGGATCTCTAATTCGTCTTACAGGATAATTTCAAAGATCTGAATAGTTTTATTCAATTTGAACCAATTTAAAATCGATTTATATTTTAAACTTAGTTCATAATTTATAATTGATTCCGAACCGGTTCAAAATGAATTTGAATATGCAAATGAATTCTGAACGAATGAGTTTTCATAATCAATACTTCGGTTATATTCAATTTTAAAATTGGTTCATAAAACAAATTCGGTACTTAAAATTGGCTCAGAAAAATACAATTTAATTCGATTTGGTTCTATCCATTATTTTGCACACCCCTAAATTTATTTTTAGGAGAGATTTGAAATAATGTTATTTGTTTCTTCTTCTGTTATCCAAACATTCTACTTCTTGCACGATATCTCAATGCTGAGATGGTAATTTTCTGTCGTTGAAGTCTACGCAAAAGATGTTTTAATAGATGTTTCTGTTGAAATTTGGAGACCATGACCTATCTAGCACCGAAACGACACGCAACACGTGATACAACATAACACTCCGACACGTCAATCCTAAAAAATTATGGATTTCGACACGTTGGGACACGTTTTAATATGAAATAATATTTTTAATTTATATAGTTTATGTTTCATTTAATATTTAATAATTTAACGAAAAAAATGAAATGAAATTAATAATACCCATCAACATGTTATAAAGATGGAAGCTTTAATAAAAAAAATAAAAATTGGGATGAGAGAGACATAATATCAGATACAGAGATCAAATCATATTAGAGAGAGATATGAGAGAATGAGATACAACAGGAGCGTAATAGGAATTGACAACAATGATGCTGAGATGATCTCTTATCTACTTAAGGGGGAAAAAGACAGAAAATTAAAATTGATATGATGAGGTGGAAGCTTTATTAATATATTTAAAAAAAATTTAAAAAAAATTTAAATAAAAAAATTTATGAAAATGTCATTTGACTGTGTCGGACACGGTCAAATTCGCGTGTCGGAATAGTCAACGTGTCGAAAAAGTCAACCGCATGTCCGACACCGTGTCGGAGCGTGTCGCCATGTCGGAGCGTGTCGGACCTGACTCTTCTTGTATTTATAAGTATCCGTGCTTCCTAAACCATACTATACTTGAAATCATTTGTTACATGCGCGTGACACAAGCTTGACGTGGAATTGTAGTGGGTGTTTTTTGTCCTTTTCCGTGTTTGGGCTTTTGATCCAACTATTAATCGGTGCTTCTGAATCGTTTCGGTCCATATATGATTATTAACCTCCGAATCATTTGAAGAGTTGCTTTTGAATTTGATTTTGGATTTCCACGACATGACTGGGAAGCCCAAGACCCACCCTAACATAAAGAGTTTTTCTGCTTGTGATTTTGCTGACAAGATTAATTTATTAATTGTTGAATCAGCAGAAATATAAAAAAAAAAAAAAAAAAAAACGGAACAAGTATATGAACGTAGAGAGAATTTTTTTTTGAAAAAAAACAATACAGTTATAAGAAAATTTTTATCCTTCAGCGTATGTTTCACAAAAAGTATTAGGGATAAGTTATATTTATTACCTATTCTTTTTCATATCTCTTACTACCAAATTTTAACCGTTGATTTTCGTCAATCTAACGGTTATCATTTATGGGGCCATATTTATTAATTAATTATTAATTTGCAATAAATTATAATCGTTAGATTGACGGAAATCAACGATTAAAATTTGGTAGTAAGAGATAATAAGAAAAAATAGGTAATAATTATAACCTTAATTTTGAAAATTTTCCGTAGTTGAAAGATTAATTCCTTGGAAGATTAAAAAACATCGGTCTTTGCTTATACTGCCTGTGAAGGAGATTATTTATGGTGGACCAAGACCATCATTTTTTAGGTGATCATTTCGTGTAAATAGGAGGGTAAAATTGTAAAAGAAAAAAAAATAATAGAGAAAAAAAAATTAATGATGTAAGAAAGAACACCAAAAAATTTAGTGGTCACGAGGATATTAAATATTCCCTGGTGAAGGCATGGATGCTGAAAGTCACGCAAACAGAAAGCTGCTGATTTATAATTTTTTTCCTTCTTACAATAACCAATATAAGAATAAAAGATGCACAATATTTTATTTGAGGGATATTCTTACTACCAATTTTTTCCACTACCAACTTACTACCTATCTAATCATTATTGGATCAACATCTTCTCTCTCTTCATAAATTTTTTAGCATTCTCTCTCCTTGATCCAATGATGATTAGATTGGTAGTAAGTTGGTAGTGAAAAATTTTGGTAGTCAAAATATCCTCCCTCATTTTATTTTACTTTATTTTTTGAAAAATCGTACATCAAGCAATTATTCATACAATTCCTTAATATTTATTTTTAGGGTTTATTGTATCTCATATTATAAGAAATAATTTCATTTCCTATATATATAAAAAGGGGAGGGATATTCTTACTACCAAAATTTTCTACTACCAACTTACTGTGGAACCAATGCACTCAACGAAGAGAACATAAAGGTTCAACGATTTTGATGATAACAAACAAGCATGGAAAGAAAGTCTCATCGTGCAACTATCAAAAAGGAGTCCAAACAAGATCAAGACTCAAGCTTCAAGAGAAGTCTCTAAGTCTAAACTCAAAATGATATATAGGACTTAGGATTATTTGTAAGATGATTCCTTACATGAACGAAGCTCATAGTATTTTTAAAGTACATGCATTAAATCATCAATCAACATTGAAATACATTTCTAAACATGAAAATATACTTTCAATACTCATAAACTGTTTAAACATGTTTTTGAAACTGTCTTTAAATCAAGAGAAAACCATGTAAGGGCAAAATCCAACCTGCTGACAGGTTGGTAATCGATTACCCAACTATGGTAATCGATTACCCTTCATGGTAATCGATTACCCAACCTATGGTAATCGATTACCCACTGTACAGAGACAAAAATAACGGCTATAAAACGGCTAGTTTGCGAAAATGGATAAGAAATAGACCTTGGGGGCCCTCTATAAATAGAGGCTACTGTTCTCATTGATGGAACACACCTCTTGATCATTATTTCATTAATTCTCATCCTATTTGCATTATTCTTGTCTTCATATCATAAAATCTCTTTGAGCTTTATTCTTGTAAGAGTGTCATATACCATTATTCTTCAACTTGTATTATCTGTACTTTGAGAGTACTTAGCCATTGTTAAACACCTTCATTTGATTTATTGAGTAGTTAGGGGAGTGAACCCTATACACTTGAAAGGTCACCAAATTCCTAAGAAAATTTGGAGTGAAAAGTTGTAAGGCTGACAAGAGCCCGAATTCTTGAAAAGGTGTAGTGGTTTGTCAAGCACCCTCAAGCTTGATAGTGAGTGAAAAGATTTGATCGAGCTGCTTCAGTCTGGACGTAGGTCACAGTGGTGGTGACCGAACCAGGATACATCTAGTTTGCAATTTCTCTAACTCTGATCTCTTTATTTACATACTGAAATTGCCTTTTTAGATTGTCTGTGCATACTAGCTTGTTTACTTTGCTATTTCTTTTCTTGCTCCTACGCTTAGATTATTTTCTATTAAATC
>JAVKPL010004897.1:0-23197 GCA_032173675.1 Gastrolobium villosum | reverse complement strand
CGAGATTCTGGCAAAGCCGAGCTCAGATAAATAAAGCTACAGTATATAAAACTGGGCTAATTATAGCAAGGAGAAATTCAAAACATGCAAAAAATTGGGAGCAAAGCCCGACAATATCAATTAAAAGGGGCTCAAAGATCCCCAAATTAGAAAAAAGAAATTTCAAAGGCAAAGTCGGTATTTCGACATACACAGCTTGGATTAAAGTAATACAGCCCGACAACTCAGATTTCCCGACTGCCGGACTGGGGGGCAAGTGCAGGAAATGCAACCATGATTAAAAGAGAAAAGCAGCAATCCTTATACTTCAAGATCTCGGTAAGACAATCCAAAAGACTGTTCAACTAGTCCGAGCTACGTACCTCGGCCAAAAAGTTTGAAGAAGAAATGTAGAAATAGCATACACAGTACCCGACTCATGAAACCCGACACCGAAGAAAGAACGAAATAAGAAAAAATCCAAAACATGGATCGACAGGAATCCATGGATGCAGAACATGGATCAATGAATCAATAAAACTTCGGCATTATAGTTCAACAGACTTCGCTTCGGATAACCAAACTACTGGGTAGAAAAGCAAAGGAGGGTGTATGAAGTAAGAATTCAACATGACAAGATAGTTAAAGCCATACATCACAGAACAAAGGCTAAACCAGGCTCGGACCGTGAACATGGCTGACTCCTACGCGCTGAGAATAAAATATTCACAAAATGCGATCAAGAGCAATGCACAACAACCCAACTATACTTATCAGATATGCACCCCGGACACCCCGGCTACTGGATTTGGAGAGTTGTGGTCCTGAAAAAAGGACCACACCCCAATCCAGGATAAAGTGAAGACGGATTTGGAGAGATGTGATCCTGGAAAAAAAGGATCACACCCCAGTCTACGATTACTGACAAGAAGTTGGTAAGGAGAACTAAAAACTCACATCCAGGATCCAAGAAATGGACACCTGGACACAATGATGTTAAGCCGAGTTACAAAGATGATGTGCTTGGGGGCAACTCGCCAGTTCAATCCGAACGACTCAGGCTCATTCATCACCCGGTTATATGGAATGTACACAATATCTTGCTCGGTTCATGCTCAACCCACCAAGATAAGGGGCAATGAAGTACCATTCCTCGTTCTAAAAATTCAAGGCCCAGAATGCATGGGAAAGTCAAAATAAGCCAAAGTCAAGAAATGATACTCTGGCAAAAAGCCGAGTTGAACATTATAACGCCAAGATATTGGAAAACTACGAATAGCAACATGCAAGAGCTTGGATAGAAAATGGGTTAAAAATAAAAAGCACATTGCAGGAGTATGGCTCCTAGCCGAGGCATAGAAAAATGGAAGGACTTGAAAAATAAGGGGCGGATTGGTACGACCTTGATCAAGTGACCTTATTGGGTTAAAAGCAAAAAGCGGAATCCGCATGAAAGACCTTGGCTAGGTCATTTTGTTCAGTTAACACTAAAAAGCTAAATCTGAATCAATAAAGTCACTGCGCAACCGCGCAAGAAGTTGGGCTCAAAATGAAAGCCTCGGAAGGAGAAGCCGAGCTCGATGTTGAAAGGAGGCAAACACCACCTCAGCCAAAAAAGATTGGGGGAGAAATACGGAAACAACATATTCAATACTCGGTTTGCTAAAACCGGCTGAATGAATGACAGATAATATCTGCAATCGCTGACTCAATTAAGTCGGCCAAAGAAAAATTCCAACCCAAAGAAAATTGCTTCAATAAAAAGGCCAAGTTAAAGCAAAAACTTGACTGCTAATTTGAATAAAATATGCAAAATTCAAATGCAGAGATTACTGCTATTTCATCCCGACAGCCTGGTCATCCAAACTACCGGGCTGGGGGGCATGTGCAGTATCTTGCCGGGTTCATGCATAACCCGTCCACATAGTTGACAAGGGAAAATCATTTCCGTTTTCAGAAGGAAGCTACAAGCTCAGGACATATGCGTATGGAATGATGCTTGGGGGCAACTCGCCAGTTGGATCCCAACCACTCAAGCTCATCCCAAACTTGGTATGAGAATACGTGAAATATTTCCCATGGTCTATGATCAACCCGCCGAGACAGGGGGCAATGAGGACCTCGGTTTAAAAGCTTGAGATGTAAGGAAAATATATGCAAAAAATTTACAAAAACTCAAAAGCTCAGCAGAAAATCTGAAGCAAAAGGCAAGACAATTCACCCCGGCAGCCTGGACAACCAAACTACCGGGCTGGGGGCAACTGTTATGGACCCGTATAATGGGCCCATTAAGAAGCAAGCCCAACAAAGGACAATCCAATATCTGAGTCAGCATTGACTCAAGACAGATATCCATCGAAGATACTTATCCGACAGCACGGTGACAACTCAGCGGATAGGCCGGGATCTGAGTCAGAAACACCTAAGGCTCATCTGCACTACCCACAGGTAACCCCTATAAATACCAGGTAAACCCTAAAGGTAAACACACTTTCTCTCTTACGATTATGCTATCATTGTGCACACACCCCTTTGCCTAGCGCCGTTATAGTATTCTGTGCACAGTGATCCGCTCAACTCAAGGTATCTTCTCCATAGATACCTTAGAGAGGGCACTAGATCCAAGAGTAACACACCAGTCTATCGGGCTGGACATCTCTGTCTTGTAGACAGAACACTCATATATATATATGAGAAAGCATTAAATGGGGGGAATCATAATCATATAAAGGATGAAAGCATTAAATGTGGAGAATCATAATCATACACATGTCGTTGTTGTACGTAAAGCGGTGGCAGAAATGACTTTACCATATTTATTCCTTGATTGAATTTATAATATATGAGAAATAAAAAAATTATATTACAGGAATTCTTGTAACAAAAAAACAATTATATACTATAATAGTACATAATTATTAGAGATACAAAATAATAATAATTATATATTTCCCCTAGTATATAATTATTTAAGATGTCATGAACTTATAATATATATGTATTTAGTTAATAATTAAATTTATAACCAATAATACGTTATCAAGTTTGTTGTAAGCGCACCTCTATGTTTACGTAACTAATGTTAATAAAATCTGATCGATTCAGTTGGGTCAATTCGAGAACTGATAAATTGATCATACAATCAGTCTGGATGAATCAATAAATCGGTCATGCATTAGAATTAGTGTGACCTAACCGATTTTCATGAAAATAGGTGACCCGACCCGGTCACAAAATAAAAAAATCCAAAAAATATATATATAATGGACATATTTGTGTTTTTTTTATTATTGTCTTACATAAATTATGTACATATAATACTAATATTGTTTCAATTATGCACTATGCAAGAAATTTTAATTTCATTTATAACTAAAGATATGTTTACTGAACCTAAAATCTCGATTCACGATCGTTATATTTTGGTTTGGTCCTTTATAATAAGGTGTGATTTATTATTTTTATATTAAATTATTTAAAAAAATTATCATTTTTTTAGAATTTAAGTATGTTTATAATTTTTTGATATAAATTATAGAATTATGTATGTAATTAATGATCCATTAATTAAACTAATAATTCAATACCTCAACTGGGTAAATAATCAAGTCGATTTTAATAACATCTCCTATAACCATTTGCTCAGAAGTGCCAAACTGCCAATTGAAGTCCCCAAACCGACCTGAGAAATATATTAATTATCTTTCACCGCAACATCATACCAATTTCAAGATATATATTAGTTTATTTTGCATTTTAAATAGTGTTATAATATAATCAAGTGTTATAATATAATATAACCTCAAGGCTGAGTGCATTAACTTGTATGTCACTAATTAATTACTCCGTTATTTAGAAACTGATTTGGAAATTAGTAATGGACTTATATAACGAGTTTATAGAAAAATATATGAGAAGAAATAACTTCATATTAGAATGAGAATTAGTTTATCTTTTTAAAACATTAATCCCGGATCCATCCTGTATCAGGCTAGTCACAAAATAATAAATTGATTAAAATATCTCAAAAAAATGGAAATTAGTTTCATGTTTACAAAGTTATAATTAAAAAAATATTAATATAGATTTTGATTCAAAATAAACACTATACAAAATAGTATATTGGCTAATTCATAGGACTTTTTGACCCTTTTGTTCCTCATTAATTCATTAATAATCAATTTTCCCCTCCCAGAGCTATCCATCATCCTGCCCCATGTAGTCGATTAAGATTAACTTTTAATCGACTAAATAGTGAAAATGCAGAAAAAATGCTCCCCGAAATTTAATCGATTAAAAATTCATCTTGATCGATTAAATTTTGGGATATTAAATCGACTAAATTTGTTATTTAGTCAATCAAATGTCGCAGAAAACCCGATATGCAGCCCTTTCTCGGTCTCATTTCAAATATTTTCGTTTTGTAAATCACTATCTCTCTTGTTTGTCATATCTGATCCTTCCAATCACGGTTACGTTTCGTCCCACCATCTCTAAAGGCTTATAATATTGTGAAATGATTGTCATTCCACTTATATTCTCATTTGTTGCCCCAAAATCCGAACCCTACTCCTAAATTCGTGTGAAAGATGAGCTCAAGTCTAAACATGTATGTTACAATGATCTACTATGATGGAAAGCATTATGAAGGCCTCAATGGTGTTCAATTTGAAGGAAAAACAAAAATGTTGAAAATCAAACGGGGCACTACATACAATGAGCTAAATGGGAGAATTCACCAAAAATTGGGACTCAAAGGCAGCCAATGCTGAAGAAATGCCTCGTATATTTCATGGGTGATATGAAAGTGAAAAGTTACGTAACCACTATGCCTACCTCTCTATTTATACAAGAGATGAAGAAGGGAAACTAAACAATCTGATAGCTAACAAACTATGGAGCTGATAGCTGCTAACAAACTATGAAGTTGATAGCTAACAAACCAAACTAACAGCAAACAAATTTACTAACCGTATCATAACAAATTATCATAACAAACTAACAAACTATCCTACTGATCTTGCTGACTCATCTCATTCCTTTTGTCATTATCCAATACCCCTCCACAAGCTGGGCGATGTATGTTATACATCCCTAGCTTGGATAAAGCATGCTGAAAAGGAGTGGGATAAAGAGGTTTAGTAAACATATCAGCAAGCTGAGCAGTGGTATGGATAGGGAGCAGATGAAGTAAACCAGAACTGATCTTGCTACGAGTAACATGACAATCAATTTCAATATGTTTAGAACGTTGATGAAAAGTGGGATTATGAGCCAAGTAAATGGCTGAGCGACTGTCACAATAAACTGAAGCCGGACGTGACCAAGGCAAAAGAAGGTCCTGGAATAAAAACTGAATCCATTGGAGCTCACAAGAGAGACTAGCAAGGGCTCTATATTCGGCCTCTGAAGAAGACCTGCTAACCGTCGTCTGTTTCTTCGAATGCCAACAAACAAGAGCAGGTCCTAGGAAAATGCAGAAACCGGAAGTAGATCGTCTGGTGTCAGGACATGTAGCCCAATCCGAATCAGCGAAAGCTTGGACCTTAAGATCATTTTGTGCAGGAAAGAATAAGCCATTACCAGGAGAACCCTTTAAGTAGCGCAAGATACGTTTTGCTGCAGAAAAATGAAGATCAGTTGGTTGAGAAACATATTGACTCAATTGATGCACTGCAAAACAAATATCAGGTCGCGTATTGGTGAGGTATAGAAGTCTCCCAATTAAGCGACGATAAGGAAAAGGATCCTGAAGAAAACTGCCTGTGTCACGAGAAAGCTTAGAGTGAGCATCCATAGGAGACGATACTGGCTTTCCAGCAGTAAGACCAGTATCAGCAAGCATCTCAAGGGTGTATTTTCTCTGATTGAGAATAATACCTTGTGAAGATCGAGATACCTCAAAACCCAGAAAATATCTAAGCTCTCCAAGATTTTTAACCTTAAACTTGTCATCAAGAAGCTGCTTCACGCGATCTATCTCAGTCATGTTATTTTCACAAAGCACAATGTCATCAACATAGATTAACAAAGCAGTAAATGACTCATGGTGACTGGATATGAAAACGGAATGATCTGACTGAGCCTGTGTATAGCCAAGAGCAATGAGAAACGAAGATAACTTGGCATGCCATTGTCTGCTAGCTTGGCGTAATCCATATAAGGATTTTTGTAACTTGCACACTTGTCCTGGTTTATCAAGAGAAAGACCTGGTGGAGGTAACATATAGACTTCTTCATGAAGATCACCGTGCAAAAAGGCGTTGTTAACATCTAATTGATGTAAGAACCAACCTTTGGCAGCAGCAACGGTAAGAAGAATGCGAACTGAATCCAGCTTGGCCACAGGACTGAAAGTATCGAAGAAATCAACATTCAACTTGAGTAAATCCCTTGGCAACAAGACGTGCCTTGTAACGTTCAATGGATCCATCAGAATTATGTTTGATTTTATAAACCCATTTGCAGCCAATGGGTTGCTTACCTGTGGGAAGATCAACTAACTGCCATGTATGATTCTGATTTAATGCAGTAAGTTCAGATTGCATAGCCTTACACCAAACATCAGATTTAGCAGCTTGGCCATATGTATGTGGTTCAATGTGAGAAGAAGCATTGAGGCAGAAATGTGTATAGGAAGGTGAACAATTGGTATAGGAAATGAAATTGGATAGTGGATAACGAGGAAGATGTTTAAAAGACATACCTTGGCAAGTATTGATATGCTGAGAACTAGATAGGTTATAGTGATATTCATCCAAATATTTTGGAGGTGCTTTAATCCTTGTAGATCGACGAAGCTGTGGCATTGTTGTATCAGAAACAGTAGGTAACACTGATGTATCATGGATGGTAGATGGGAAAGGTAAGGAAGAGACAGGTTCAGGTTGGGAGATGGGATGGAAAATGGAGGATGATGTTTGAGCTGGTGGTGTGTGAACTGGTGATGTATGAGCTGGTGGTGTATGTGGTGGTGGTATGTGGACAGTGGATTCAGGTATGGGAAGATAAGTATCAAAATCAAGTGAGGGAGAAGGGATGGCAGGTGATATATCTGGGCTAATAGGTGTGGAAGTAGTGTCAAGGAAAGGAAATTTGTGTTCATAAAAGATGACATTTCTAGAAACAAAAATTTCTCTAGAAATTACATCATACAACAAACTTCCTTTCATACCAGTTTTGTGTCCAAGATAAACAGACTTTCTGGCTTTAGCAGAAAATTTGAGACGTTGGTGTGGCAAAGTTGAGGCATATGCTAAACAACCAAAAACTCTTAGGTGATCCATGGTAGGAGGTGTGGCATATAGTATTTCATAGGGTGTCTTATGGTTTAGGAGTGGAGTGCAAGTTCTGTTTATCAAATGGACAGAATGAGTAATGGCATAATTCCATAATTGTATGGGAACATGAGATTGGAACAACAAAGCTCGGGCTACATTAAGGATATGTTGATGTTTTCCTTCAACTCTTGCATTCTGTTGAGGACATGCTACACAACTACGTTGATGAATTATTCCTTTGTGTAAATAAAAGGCAGACATCAAGAACTCACAACCATTATCACTGCGAACTGTACCAATATGTGTTTGAAACTGATTCTCAACATAAGCAACAAAGTGTTGCAGATGCATCCTAGTTTCAGCTTTGGATTTCATTAGAATGATCCAAGTGTACCTTGACATATCATCAACAATTGTAAGAAAATATCTATGACCCTCAATGGAAGCAACCGAATAAGGGCCCCAAATATCAGCATGTATTAATTGAAAATTTTTTGTGGACTGTGTTTTACTATCACAAAATGGCAACTGTCTTTGCTTTGCAAGATGGCAAGCATCACAAGGACTCACATTTACAAAAGGAATAGAAGGAAAACGAGATGACATCTGACTCATCACATTATCTGATATGTGTCCTAACCTTTGGTGCCATATAATGGGATCACCTTTATTCAAAGCACACTTATTTACATAAGTACAAGTATCCTTTGAAACTGTCTTGAATCCAGATGCAGCAGCTTGTGCACTGATCACATATAACCCATCTCTTTGTTCAGCTATACCAATCCTCACCTGGGAATGTTTGTCCTGAATATATGACGTGAATCGGCAAGTGTACCGAATCGCGCAAGTAATACAATGATAAGTCAAAGTTCGTATCCACAGAGAGTGTGTTTAAATCAATTAAACTCTTCCTTTTTAAGATTAAATATTTCAAAAGGTTTTTGACACGAATGTCAGGATTGTGTGGGAATTTGATTTGTAAAATAAAAAGACTTGTTTTTGGTTCTTTTTGAAAAAGAAATAAAATAAGGGTTTAAATATATGAGAAAAGCGCTGCAGTTAGAGAACACTCACCAATGATCCCCACCTTTTACTCTGGATTAAGTTAAATATTAATATATAAATCGTGAATTTAGATAATTATCAGATAAAGGTATCAATAGTTAATTCTCAATCCCTTGAGGAATTAACCCTTTAATCTCATATAGAACCCTAATTCCTTGAGGTGCCCTATATGAGATCAAGCATAAAGATCGATAATTGAAACATCTACAATATGAATCATGTCTATGTCTAGATCATGTTCATACCGTCGTTCTATCCCCTTTCTGAATTAAAGACCTCAGATCCCTCTTGTTGGCCCTAATCCTCAGATTTATTATTACTTACTAGATTGATCGGATCTAATAATAACAATAACAATACGATCAGAATAGAACGAAATTCAAAAGATAAATATATCAATAAAACTCAATCCATTGTATCAGGGGTTCACAAGGGTTCGTGACCCTAACTACAGCAAAGAGGTTCTAGCCAACCATTATCATGGCTAGAATCCAAAATTCAAATGAAATTATAAACTAAAAGAACTACAGAAAGGTAGAAGAAGAGATCTCTCTCTCAGAACTTCCGCCTCCGAATGACATCAGTTGTTCCGAATATCAAGAATGTCCTTCTAGGGTTGCCTTATGCCCTTTTTATAACCTGAAAATCCTCCTTTTCTCGCAACTGACAGCTGTCTCTCTCAATCCCACGCTTGGAGCGCAGGATCCACGCTCCAAGCGTGGAGCTTCTGCCATTTTTGTTTTCTCCACGCTCCAAGCGTGGAGTTCCACGCTTGAGGCGTGGACTCACTGTTCTGAAGTCTTTTCCCACGCTTCAAGCGTGGGTTCCTACGCTTGGAGCGTGGGGCTTCTGTCTGATTCTTCTTCTTACTCCTTTATTTGTTATTTTCCTCCTGTAAATATGAAGAATTTGAGTGAGAGAGTGTCTGACAATTTTATTCAATAATTTCACCACATATACACTTTTATACACAGTTTTAGATCTGATTTCCTGCTGTTTTTGATCTATAAAAGTATATATGCTGGGAGCATATCAAACAATTCCCAGATTTAAACATTGCTGTCCTCAGCAATAAACTGATTCAAACTTAGAACTTTGTACAGCAGTGTTTCAACACAATATCAACCAAACACTTGAAGAAATCATTATGTCATGCCTGACTGAATTCTGCAAGAATTCTGATGATGCCATCAATTCTCTGAAAATTCATGAATGTAATCTGAACATCCCTCACCAAGACAAACTATATCACTCTCACTCTTGTGTTTTTAGGGTATCAGACATACATAACCATCACAGCTGAAACACTGCCATAGGCTTGATCATATTCTCAAGATCCTTAAAATTGAAGGATTCAAACACATGCACTTAACTGATCAAAGGACTTTCAATGGTTTTAATTTGGCCTGGCTAAGGTAGGAATTTGTATGGAGAGTGGCTTCAAATGCTATGAGATTGACACTGAGAACTTATCAATTTTTCTCCACTAACTTGCCCACAGAATTTCGGGAAGTCAATTCCTATGTTTGACCAATTTATTCACAATGCTTCACCCGCATGTTTTTCTTTTTCCCTTTTTTTTTCTCTTTTCTTTCTTTCCTTTTTTTTTTTTTTTTTTCTTTTTCCCTTTCCAATTTGCTTAGTGTAGTGGAGCTTACCTTAGATATTTTCTCTCTTTTTGAGAAAAATCAGTAGTTCAATCTCACTTAGGGTAAGTTCATCATGGATAGGTTAAGCAACATTTTGGGTAATTACCAATGAATAGGTTCAAACCTCAAAGGGATAACAATGGAAGATTAATTATACAGGTGAGCTTTATGGCCAGAGCTATCAAGAACAATTTGCCTTATCATATCAGTTAAAATGCATGCCTTGTAGAGAAACAAACCAAGTTCTAGAGTGTCAGTACAGTGAGGCCTCTCAGAAAAAAATTTTACTGTCTAGGCTCAAACCTCAAGGCTATGATTTCAGACTAGATTTCACAGAGATATCAGGCATATCATCAATTCTAGCACATAATTTCAGACAGACGAACAATTCTAATCTCTACTCATGCCAAGTGACATCATGCCAAAACTTTCAAAGCTTAATGTACTTCCTAAGATGAATTCAATCATTTGTTTAAGGAAGCAACATCTGAATCTGAGATTATCAATAGGCATATTCCAAACAACATACATACAGGCATATTCCAAAAAATTTTGCTGAATTTTTAAAATTACTTAAACTAAGACAGATATTTAAAACTGAAAATGTAAGTTGGTTCGAATATCTCCCCTGAAATGAAGTGTGGTTCCACAATTGCAGCTAAAGTGCAAGAACAGGTGGGCAAGGTCATCCACCATTCCCAGATTTTAGAAATTGCTGTCCCCAGCAATAACTAAGTTCAATCGATTAAGAACCGCTGCGCAATTAAAGCACACATCATTAACAATATTATATCAGCAAAACAATGAGAAAAACCCTGAGATGTTCATATCCAAACAGTACTTGACCCTAACAAAATCCTATTGGTCATTTAAAACAAAACACGAAAATTAACAATGTCTGAAAAAAATAAAAGTAACAACAGCCAATGATCACTCCTCCCTGGTATACTGCTGGAAAGAGCTAGGAGGATCCGCTGGATCTATCCCCATCTTCAGGCACATGGCCTTCATCATAGCATGCATCTCGAGTATGATCGGAGAATCCTCATAGAGTGGCTGGCGAGCAGATGATGATGCTGCTGATGTCTGGGATGCTGGAGGTGCCTGAGGTACTGGCGGATCCTGTGGCTCTGTAGGGGGTATAGGATTGCCCTGGCTATTGAGAAGCCATGCTGCATGTTTTTCGGATTCCTTGTAATAACCCTCCAATGCAATCTTTGTCATAGGCTTTTCAGCCTTTACATCCAATGGCTCATTAGCGGGAATTTCAACCCCAGCTTTAATACACAGATTGGAGATTAAAGAACTGTGAGCCAATAGATTATTTTCCTTGCTCTGGGTAATCATGTGGACAATCCTGTCAGATAAAATAGCAGCAATATTCAGATTTTTGTCCCCCATCAGCACATAATATAGCACAGCCCTCTCGACATTAACATCACTTTTGTTCGTAGAAGGGATAACGGTTGCATTCACAAAAGTGTGCCAGCTGATAGCCTCACCAGTAAGGCTGAGCCTAGTAAATTTTTCGGGTACATTAGTAAGACCCGGCCTAAACTTCCATTCAGAGAATGGACTGGTGATCTTTTCCCGAACTTCATCAGCTATGAGGGGCATTTCTTCCCGATAATATCCTTCTGCCGGCTGCATCAGATTGAATAGTCGGGCAAACTCACACTCAACCGTAGGGTCATATGAAGTTTGTAGTAATTCTTCAATTGTCGCAGCATCAAATGGCACCTCCTTCCCTCTCACCCAACTCCTTCGGGTGGCATTGACCATGTTCTTATCAGCATTGGCCAGAAATTCTCTTAGAATGCGCCCAGAACTATCTTGTGGAAAGGTGACCAATGTCCTCCAGTGTCTCCTTTGAACCACCGAATAAATGTTATCAAAAAGTAGGAGACTCCCCAAATCGAATCCCCTTTCTTTGATTACATTTTTATTCAGCAGTTTAGTTTCATAAACTTCCTGCTTTTCAGCGGATAAAAATCGTCTGGGGTCAAAACTTGTGCGGGGTCTTTTCGCAGTAGATGACCCTTCTGTGCTCTTTTTCATTCTTTTCTCCTGAAACTCAGAAAAGTTCCCAATACATGTGCATAACAAATATTATCAGCAGACAGATTCAGTTCATGATATCATTCAGCTCAATTCCCAGATTTAAATTCAACCATCTACTCAAATAAACAATCCCAACCCCATTAATCATGCCAAGCAACAGTCGTATCAAGACACTATACGACCACCGCATACTTTCAGCAAAAGTTAAACATCATTTTACCAGCACTCAATCCCAATCTGAATAGACACATACCACATGCAATCAATTTCAAATATCGAAATCATACCTCTCCTACACTTGCAACCATCATCAAGTAATGAAAGAAAAGAGATAATGGATGGGTACCTTGTCTCCAGCCATTTTGATCGAAACTTATGCAGAAATTTGATCCTCACGTGAACGGGTGAGAAGAAAAACTATGGTGGAGATGATGGCGGTGCGGTGGTGTGTGGTGGTGTGAAAGAATGGGGGAAGGAAGAGATGGAAGGGAAAGAGTAGGAGTGTGGGTGTGTGTGTGTATGTGTGTGGTGAGAAAGGGAAGTGGAAGGGGAAAGAGTGAGAGGGAGACGAAGGAGAAGAGTGAAGAGGGAAGGGTGAGGGGGAAATGGGGAATAGGTGGGGTGGTGTGGAGGAGAGAAGAAAAAATATAAAAGAAAAAGAGGGGGCGCGGCGCTTGGGAACTTAGGGTTGCACACTTAAAACCCTGTCCACGCTGCAAGCGTGGGATTCCACGCTTCAAGCGTGGACCTACTGCCTCTGACGTTCCCTATTCCTCTTCTACGCTGCAAGCGTGGAGTTCCACGCTTGGAGCGTAGACATTCTGTGTCTGACTTTTCCACTTCCATCCCCACGCTTCAAGCGTAGGGTTCTACGCTTGGAGCGTGGGACTACTGTCCCCTTTCGAGTTTCCTACGCTGCAAGCGTGGGTTCCCATGCTTGGAGCGCAGACCTGCTGTCCCTTGGCTCTTCAAATTCCCTTTCCACGCTCCAAGCGTAGGGTTACACGCTTGGAGCGTGGGACTACTGTCTGTGTGTGGTTCCTGCGCTGCAAGCGTGGATTCCCACGCTTGAAGCGCCCAGCTTCTGTTCCAACATCTTTTCTACGCTCCAAGCGTAGGGTTCCACGCTTGGAGCGTAGACTCTCTGTCCCAGGTTTCTTTTCTATGCTTGAAGCGCAGAGTTCTACGCTTCAAGCGTAAACTCTCTGGAGCATTTTCACTTCCTTACTTTATTCAATTTTTTTTTTTTTTAATTTTTCTCTTCTCTTTTTTTTTTTTTTTTTTTTTTTTTTTTTTAAGAAAAGTAACTCTACATTGGGTTGCCTCCCAATGAGCGCTTGTTTAACGTCACGAGCCTGACGTTGACAGATGATCAAGGTGGCTTGTAGCAAAGAACCAAAGCTGGCTTTTTCCCCTTAGTCATAGTCATCTTTTTTGATTTCTTTATCTTAACCTTGGGTTTTCCTTTGGTTCTTAATAGATGAGGATTCTTGAGCTTTGTTCTTTCATCTCCCTTGTTTTCAACAAATTGTGCTTGTACATCCGAGGGAAAAATTATAAGTGATGAAGAATTAAATTTAAAATCAAGAATACTTACCTGTTCTTCATCCACATTGTGAGTTGCCTCATCTTTTAGCTTATATACCACTGAATCTGTGGTGATCAAAAATGGTTCTTCGAGAAGGTGAGCAAAGGCAGGGTCCACATCCATATCAATGATTGCAAAACTTTCTTTGTACCCAAATTTGCTCACATTCACCGGTACATTTTCAGCAATATTAACCCACATTTGAACAAATCGGTCGGGCAATTGTATAGTCATCTTTGCGGACCTTATATGCCTTATTCCCATTTTCTCTAATAAGTTCATTGGCACTTGATTCGCATTCATCTCATCATCACATAAGGCTTGCTCAACATGTATGTCTACCATGGGGCTAGAGGTGTTAGTGCTTCTTTCACTGCATGCCTCAATTGAATTCACAAGATTAGCTTCCTCGCATTCTTCCTTATTGGAAGATCTCATCTCTAGCTCCTCATAGTCTGCATCTTCTTCATTTTTATACTCCTCCAATTCAAGTGTTTCATCAGGAGAATTTGGGAGGGTAATCTCCATTGGAGAGAGGGTCTCTTCCTTATATGTTCCATCTTTTTGCTCTTCTCTTACTTCAAAATATTCTTCCACTTTGGATTCTTCTACCGTAGTAGATTCCTCCTCGGTTTCGAATTCTTGAGTAGCTATTGCCACATCCTGATCTTTCAAGTATGAATTTCCCTCTACGTCTTCAGTGACTTGCTTGAAAAGAGGTGTGGCATTTTCTATATAATTCTCTTGAGCTAGAATGGATGACTTCTCCTCAGCTTCTTGCTCAACTATTGGCTGATCCTGGAGTGCTTGGTATTCTTCGTAAACCACTGTCTCGATTAGATCAATAACTTCTTCAAGTTCCATAGTGTAAAGTGGAATTCCAGCTGCTAGATCTAATTTTATTCTCGAGAGTGGGCATATACCATTGTATAAAATGCGAACAAATTCGCAATCTTCAACTGGACATCTTCTGCATAATTCATGAAGTCTACACCAAGCATGATACAAATGTTCTCCTTCCTTTTGTGCGAAGGAGGCTATCTCTTTTTTAATCTTTTTGGCTTTGGATGGTGGAAAATATTTGCTTAGAAATTTGAATTCTATGTCCTCCCATGTGGTGATGCTTTGTCGAGGTTGAGTCTTCAACCACGTCTGAGCTCTACCTTTTAGAAAGAAGGGAAACAAATGGACCTTAATGGAGTCTTCAGTGGCTCCATCTAACCTTACGCTACTGCAGAAATTCAAATATTTATCTATTAGATCGTAAGGATCTTCTGCATATTCACCCCCAAAAAGTTTTGCACTTTCAATGTTGAGCAACTCATCCTCCAATTCTAATGGAATTTCAAGTTGTTCAACCATGATGTTAATAGAACATCATAGAGAACGAAAATAAAAAATAAAAAATAAAAAAATAAAAAATTAAATATCCAAGCTCAAAGATCAATGGTTATTTATAATATTGGAATTTACAATCCCCGGCAACGGCGCCAAAAACTTGACGTGAATCGGCAAGTGTACCGAATCGCGCAAGTAATACAGTGATAAATCAAAGTTCGTATCCACAGAGAGTGTGTTTAAATCAATTAAAACTCTTCCTTTTAAGATTAAATATTTCAAAAGGTTTTTGACACGAATGTCAGGATTGTGTGGAAATTTGATTTGTAAATTTAAAAGACTTGTTTTTGGTTCTTTTTGAAAAAGAAATGAAATAAGGGTTTAAATATATGAGGAAAGCGCTGTAGTAGGGAACACTCCCCAATGATCCCCACCTTTTACTCTGGATTAAGTTAAGTATTAATATATAAATCGTGAACTTAGATAATTATCAGATAAAGGTATCAATAGTTAATTCTCAATCCCTTGAGGAATTAACCCTTTAATCTCATATAGAACCCTAATTCCTTGAGGTGCCCTATATGAGATCAAGCATAAAGATCGATAATTGAAACATCTACAATATGAATCATGTCTATGTCTAGATCATGTTCATACCGTCGTTCTATCCCCTTTCCGGATTAAAGACCTCAGATCCCTCTTGTTGGCCCTAATCCTCAGATTTATTATTACTTACTAGATTGATCGGATCTAATAATAACAATAACAATACGATCAGAATAGAACGAAATTCAAAAGATAAATATATTCATAAAAACTCAATCCATTGTATCAGGGGTTCACAAGGGTTCGTGACCCTAACTACAGCAAAGAGGTTCTAGCCAACCATTATCATGGCTAAAATCAAGTATTCAAATGAAAAACATAAACTATCAGAACTACAGAAAGGTAGAAGAAGAGATCCCTCTCCTAATCTCCAGAGCTTCCGCCTCCCAATGACCTAGGATTTGTTCAGAAAAATGAGAAGTGTCCTTCTAGGGTTGCCTTATGCCCTTTTTATAACCTGAAAATCCTCCTTTTCTCGCAACTGACAGCTGTCTCTCTCAATCCCACGCTTGGAGCGCAGGATCCACGCTCCAAGCGTGGAGCTTCTGCCATTTTTGTTTTCTCCACGCTCCAAGCGTGGAGTTCCACGCTTGAGGCGTGGACTCACTGTTCTGAAGTCTCTTCCCACGCTTCAAGCGTGGGTTCCTACGCTTGGAGCGTGGGGCTTCTGTCTGATTCTTCTTCTTACTCCTTTATTTGTTATTTTCCTCCTGTAAATATGAAGAATTTGAGTGAGAGAGTGTCTGACAATTTTATTCAATAATTTCACCACATATACACTTTTATACACAGTTTTAGATCTGATTTCCTGCTGTTTTTGATCTATAAAAGTATATATGCTGGGAGCATATCAGGAAGCAATCCTCAAAGAATGGCCATGTCATAACATGATTCTGCATCTCAAAACCATGATAGGTGTTCGTCCACCACTCGTGTGCGTCTCCCTCTAACATGTAGGTCGCAAACATCAGCTTCTGCGGGTTCGTACACTGCATCACCCTGAAGATCTTATCCAGGGCCTGTAACCATCGAGCAGCAGTAATGGGATCAGAAGGCCTATCGAATGAAGGTGGCTTACGCTTACGGAAAGCATTCAGCCGGAAGTCGATCTCGTCTCGGTTCTCAACAAGCACAGGGACGGTCTGGATGGCCCCCATAAGGTGACTGCCATCACCCATCTAACTCTGACCGTTATCCTGAAGACTGGGTGGAGGTGGAGGCGGTGGAGGTGGAGGTGGTGGCGGAGGACACTGGCCAACAGCAGGACCAACCCTCATCTCCTATAACATGACTCTCATCATAGTCATGTTTGCCATGCGGTTCTCCTCCAATATATCCTCTGTGGCTTTCCTGATCGCCTCTTTGACGACGTCCAGCATAGCCCGGTTTGCCATTCTCATGGCCACCTGGTCGAATTGTCGGGCCGACTACATTTCAGCCAATGCAGCCAGGACAGGATCAGGTTGACCCTCATTATTACCTTGGTTCCTCCTTGGCTGTACCATGACTCTGCACATGTTATAAAAAGAATGAGTTGATCAGGCCCACGCAATGTGGTCATATATGCATTATTATAATAAAACCAAATAGAGAGAACACAAAATACAGACTCATAGCAACCATCCTAAGTTATTGCAACACATACAAGCTTTTCCCTAGAAAGTGCTCTGATACCATATAATGTAACACCTCGTGTATACCCTGTTTGTTAACATGTCATCGTATTAAGCCACACTTAATTTAAAAATACGAAATATCTTTTTCTTTTCAATTATGACGTCATTAACCTTAGCCAAGTTGATTACTTAATCAATTTTCATAAAAACATCGCATGTATGTAAATTGCAAAGACAGCTAACTGAAATACCTCAATATATAAATATAAAGTGAGTATCTAAGTCACAGGAATACAACACGCAGCCTGGATAATATCATGATACATTATCACATCTCAAAAGTAAAATAACATAATCAAGTCAATGTGGCATTGAAAAACCTCATGCTCACCAAATAAGGCAACATAGCCCAACAGCAGTCTCAACAGCAACAACATAATCATAAAGGAAACTAAGCATAATAGCAAGAGGCATATCCAACATGTCAGCATAAGCATATGCAGAGGCATCAGCCCCCAAATTACCTGAACCTGAAATAAGCATCCCCAAACGTGGGGTGAGATCTCTAAACAAGAAATCTCAGTAAGATAAGGGGTCCTCAAGGATCTTCCACCCCAAGCTCATTTACATGAGAAAGTATAAGTTCAAAAGCATTTATTCAATATAAGTTCCAAAATAGTGCAATGCATTAGATAATCATGTCATGTGTGTTATAACTATTCTACTGATCATAGAAAAGTGCAGAAATACGTCTATTACACACACAGTACCAGCTTTTGTTGTTCCCGCCTACAGGACCACCCCTTGGCCTCCTGTCTAGGCGTAACACCACATACATATTAAAAGGGATTGCACTTAACAGTTCCATAGCATTTAATATATAATACATGAAAAACACATCATGCATATAAACCATCCCCCCATGGGACATCGTGGACCCAACAATGGCAAAGCCGAGGACACGAAAGCTTACCTTGCAAGCTAACTATCCAATGCTAAGAGTCCTCACAGCTCAAGGTCCAAACACAACAGAATCAAAATCTGATTTAGACCAGTAATCATATCAATAAACATTCATCAAAAGCATAAACATAAAGACTATATCTATCCTTTGCGATTTACGTCTTAAGGCTTCCTGTAAGAACCCGCACCGCTAATTAAGGTAATTAGTGAATTAATTATGATAATTAGGAAATGATTCCATAATTGACCTTAATAATTATTGTTGGGCTTAAATAATTATATTGAGTGAGTAAAAATGCTGAAAGTCGCTTTTCGGAAGAAAAGCGCAGATACCGGTTCTGCTACTCGGTATAAATGCGTACCGGAAAAGTATCCTGGAAAATTATAACGAATGCAGGATAATTACTAGAATATTATGTAGGACTTGTAAAACAAGTTTCAAGTCAAAATAATGTAATCTGATGCCAGAACTGATACTGGCTATGGAAAAGCGCGTACCGGAAAGGTGCTCCGAAAAATAAAATAAAAATATGAAAAATCTTAGAAAAATGTGTAGGTCTAGATTCCAAAGTTTGGGATCAAGATCTTTTGCGTTGCTAATAAGGCTAATACTGCGCTTGAGTGGCCAATTGCCTATATAGTCATTAGTTGGGCACAAAACCCTAAATAACCATATTGTCTACGTGGGTTTTGGAGGAGGCTGAACACACTTCTTCTCCTTGCTCTTCCTCTCCATTCCTTGAGTCAAGTAGTCATTTTCTTCACATTTCCTCTTCTTAACACTTGGTTGGGTGGGTTGTGGGAGTGTGAGGCTGCATTCTCTGCACACTCAGCCATTGTGGGGTGTGTTTTGAGGTCTGTTTTGGGGGTTTGAGTTGTGTTGAGAGGGAGTTGTGAGTTTTCCTTGGTTGGGGAAGCTCCAAGAAGCAACCTTTGGGTAGAAAGATCAAGTCTTGAGCACCATTTTCGTACACCTTTGTGTGGCCTGAGTTGAGGAGCTTTTGGAGAGCTCCAAGAGCACACATTACTCTATTTCAAGCTTGGGGTAAGTTTCCTCATCTTTGATCTTAGTTTTATGGCTTAAAGTTGATGTCTTTGCCATGATTAATGAGTAAACAAGAAGGTAATGTTGAGGGCTCAGGTGGCAGGAGGCCAGAGCTGAGCTAGACTATCTGTATTACACATGTAAGTGAGCTTGGGGTGGAAGATCCTTGAGGACCCCTTGTCTTACTGAGATTTCTTGTTTAGAGATCTCACCCCACGTTTGGGGACGCTTATTTCAGGTTCAGGTAATGTTGAGGGCTCAGGTGGCAGGAGGCCAGAGCTGAGCTAGACTATCTGTATTTTGCTGACATGATGGATGTTGATTATTTGACTGCTGTTTATGTTTTCCCGCTTTGATTATGATATTATGTTGAGACTATTGTGGGCACTGTGCCTTATTTGGTGAGCATGGGGTTTGTCCATGCCACATGGTTTTTGTTATGGGCCAGACTGAGGCCCACTACGCACCTCGGCCCAGCCACCAAAACCCTAGAGCCGGGCTATATAAGGCAGGTAAGGCAGAGCAGTAAGGTACACATTTTCTAATCCTAAACACTATAGATCACACACACACCTCGAAGGCATACGCCTAGGTCAGTGTCAGTGATCCCTGTTCCTCCCAGATACCTAATCTATAGGCATCTAGAGAGAAACACTCGTATCCGAGATTAATCATCCAACCTACGTTGGACACATCTGCCAACAGGCAGAACATTGGCGCCGTCTGTGGGAAGATCGAACATCGACCCACGCATTATCCGAAAGAGTAATGGTGAGAGCCACAAGGAGCGGTTTCCGTCCCCCTCTGACATCCAATCAGGAGGAGGAACGGGAAGCAGCACTCCAGCCTACAGATCCCGATCCAGATGCCGTGCACGTTAGTGAGGTGCACTCCGATTCCGAATCCGCTCCTGCCTGTAACCCTGATGCGCCATATATGCAGGGGTTGCAGCCCATCGAGGAACCTGGCCGACAAGGCCCGAATCTGGCCATGGATGCACTCCTGCGCCGGATGGAGGAGTGGGAGCGCCGAAGCGAGCTGCAGAGACAGGCGGATGCAAGGCAGATCCACGAACTAGAGGCCCGGATCCGGCAGATGACTAGTCCGGATCCGGTCAGAGCTGTTGATCGCGTAGTCACAGATCTACGCCGTTCAAACCCTCGCATGGAAGATCAACAACCAGTGGAAATTGGCCCTACCGGAATCCCTATGAACCCGAGTTCAACAATGGGGGTACCAAGATCCGGCCTTCAAAGACCACGGCAAGGGGAGCAAGCAGATCTGGGTCTTAATCAGATGACCCGGATGCCTAGGCGTTCAAATACGCAAGGGGAGCAAGCAGATCTGGGTCTTAATCAGATGACCCGGATGCCTAGGCGTTCAAATACGCAAGTGGAGCAAGCAGATCTGGGCCTCGACCAGACGACCCGAATGCCTAGGCACTTAAATACACAAGATAGGCAAGAAAGTGGCGACGCGGCCACGATGCATCGACCCCTGCAACGTAGCCCGGATAACGTTGCCGGAATATACAGGAGGAAATACAACAGGGGGTTGTACAATGACAGTCCTTTCTCAAATGAAATCGTGGAGGCTCCTTATCCAGACAACTTAAACTTATCAGAATTAATCAAGTATGATGGCACCCAAGATCCGCAAGTGCATCTAGATGCATTTGATACGGCTATGTATATCAAGGGCATCGAAGAACCTCTGATTACTAGGCTCTTTGCAACAACGTTAACAGGGGCGGCACAAACCTGGTTTTCATCATTACCGGCAGGATCCATCCGATCTTTCGAAGAATTCGGAGGGCGATTCTTGTTGAATTTTGCCACCAGCAAGAAACAACCAAAATCAGAATTTGCCTTGGGCAAAATCAAACAGCAATCCGGAGAAACACTACAAAGGTACCTTGATCGATTCAAACTTGCTGCCCTACAGGTGCCTGGGTTATCAGAAAATGTTCATTTACATCTAGTGATTGCCGGCCTACATGGAAGCTCTAGACTGGCAAAATCGATCTATAAGGACCCACCCAGGACCCTGGTGGAATTCAACACGCGTTCTAAGAAATATTTAGAACTCGAGCAAATGGAGCTGGAAAATGTTGACCAGAAGCATCATCCGGGTCAATCCGATAGGCCGGGGCCAAGAAAGCCAGGAGATTCGCGGGGGAAAAAGCCAGACGAACGTTTCCCAACTCGAGGGCGGTATGAGAAATATGCTCCATTGAATGCTCCTCGGTCGCAGATTTGGCGTGAGGTGGCTTCTACCGAAATGAAGACTGTGGAAAAACCTCGGCCATTGCAGCATCCAGCCGGCCTAGACCAATCACGATACTGTGCATTCCATGACGGCCCAGGGCACTCTACAGATGAATGCTGGGACCTCCGGGATGCCATTGAGAAATATATCCGGGAAGGAAAGTTACGTCAATATCTCATCCGCACTCAGGGATGGAGAAATCGAAAGAGGAGAGGAGGCAAGTCTGTCAATCAATCTAATGAGAATAAAAAATTTAAAGAGGACAACCGCAGCAATAAGCAAGCCCGTGATGATGACGAATTCCAGGAGCCGGAATTCGAATGCAATGTTATCAGTGGCGCGTTTGGTGGAGGTGGCGATACTATGAACGCCCGGCGAAAGTACCTCAGGGAGGTGCTCTCCATCAGAGAACGTCCTAGATTCAAGGAAGAAGAGCCAGAACCACCGTTGCTGTATTTCACAAGAAAAGAGTTGGACGACGTGATACCAGGCCACGTAGACGGGTTGGTTATCACTGGGACGTTGGTGAACTGCAAGGTCAAAAAAATCTTCTTAGATAATGGAAGTTGCGCTGACGTCATCCTATGGCAGGCCTTTAAAAAAATGAATCTTGACGAAGAAGATCTTCGGCCCTGTAACACAGCCTTAATTGCTTTTA
This sequence comes from Gastrolobium villosum, assembly GCA_032173675.1. Taxonomy (NCBI): domain Eukaryota; kingdom Viridiplantae; phylum Streptophyta; class Magnoliopsida; order Fabales; family Fabaceae; genus Gastrolobium; species Gastrolobium villosum. Next base: position 1,078 of record JAVKPL010004897.1, on the reverse strand, counting down.
ATGGGCAAGACACCATACCCAAAGGGTACATTGATTTGCGGTTGACGTTAGGCACAAAGGAGGCATACAGATCTGAAAGGGTGCGGTTCATCGTGGCCGACTTCCCTTCGGAGTACAACATGATCCTGGGGAGGCCGACAATCCATGATTGGGACATGTTGGTGTCTACCAAGCACCAAAAGCTCAAAATGATCTCTAAACAGGGTACGGTGCTCACTATAGCTGGAGACCAGAAGGAGTCTAGAGACTGTTATTTCAGATCTGTTCGAATGGTGACGAGGGATCCCAACACTTCTACGGGAATTAGCCAGCCTGGTAACAAACCTCCTCCACACAGGTCGGTTAACATGGTCGACTTCGACATGCGAGATGAGGAGCAGATGCCGCGACCGGAGCCAGAGGGCGAGTTAGAAACTATAAATATTGGAGAACCGGGGCAGGTCACCAAGATAGGCAAGGATCTAGCCACAGTCGACAAGCAGAGCCTGATTGCATGTCTTGACCGAAATCGCGATGTTTTCGCATGGAGGTCATCTGACATTCCCGGGGTGGATCCGAGCTTTTGCTGCCACAAGCTTTCTGTATATCCGGGGTCAAAACCGGTAGCCCAAAAGAAGCGCAATCTCAGCTCGGAGCGACGTCAGGTGTTGGAAGACCATGTCAAAGAACTGCTAGAAGCGGGGTTCATTAGAGAAATACAATATACGACTTGGTTGTCCAACGTGGTGATGGTAAAGAAACCAAGCGGGAAATGGCGAGTATGCACCGACTACACAGACCTAAATAAGGTATGTCCTAAGGATGCATACCCGATGCCAAACATTGATCAACTGGTCGACAGCTCATCTGGTTTCCGGATGCTATCCTTTATGGACGCATACTCCGGCTACAACCAAATCCCATTACATCCTGATGACCATGAAAAAACTGCATTCATTGCTGAGAAAGCCAATTACTGCTATAACGTCATGCCATTCGGGCTGAAAAATTCTGGAGCCACGTACCAGAGGATGATGAACCAGGTCTTCTCGGATCAGTTGGGTAAAAACGTGGAGGTATACATTGACGATATGATTGT
>JAVKPL010004896.1:0-23533 GCA_032173675.1 Gastrolobium villosum | reverse complement strand
AAAAGTAAGGTTGGAAATGGAATCAGGGCGAAAAATTGAGTAAATAGGCAAATTTGAGAAAAATCGATGAATAGTGATTTTTAAGTGTTAAAATAATGAGTGTGAGTGTACCGATAGGTGTGAAATTTTTATCATTATTTTGGAGAAAGAAAAATATGTTATGGACTGGAAAAATACGTAGATTAAGGAATTATGATTGGAATTTTTATCGGAGGTAAAGTTAGATCGCGTGTGGGACCCGTGTGACCGAAGTCACTTGGGCCACCTCCCTTTTCTTCTTCTTTTCCTTCTTTCTTTCTTCACCTCCCGTGCGCACCAACAGAGAGCAAAGAAGCCATTTTCTTCCATTTCTCCATTTTCTCCCATTTCTTCGTTTCTCCACCGAATCGCTTGATTTTGGTGTTGAAATCTATCGTAAACAACCTTCCAAAGCCATTGGTAGCATCTAGAAGCCTTGAATCCACCTCTTTGGCCACGTTTTTGGCAAACTCAGATTCGACCCATTAGTGTTCTTGAAGATTTCTTGGAGTTTTGAGCTTCAAATGGTTTAGTGAAGCCTTGGTGGTGATCATACTACCCATTGTAAGTATATTTGTGGTCTCTTTATAGTTGATTCCATAGATCTATGAATATGTGTTCAAAGCTTTGATTTTAGATGTGTGATGATAGAGAGCCCAAATGCAAAAATGCTATTAGATGAAAAGGCCTTAGAATCATGTTTGTAAGCTAGAAATGCTATGTTAATTTTTGGTGAAAAATATGGATTTGTAACTTAGGCAAAATTTGAGGAATTTTGATGAAAAATGAGTTTTTGAGTAAATTGGATTTAATGATTGTTGTAGGGTGCCTCACACGGTTGGATTTGAGAAAAGTTGATTTGGAGCATACGTTTGGAACGGTGTTGCTCGTGTTAAGGTAAACTCTTGGAACTTGGGTTTAATCCCTAGTGAGCTCCACCACACCTAGAGGAAGGTTGTGGTTGGATGATGTAGTGATGACATGATGTGTTTGTGTGCTTGTATGCATATTGCTTGTATTGTGTGAAATTGTGTGGTCACTGATCAGTTGACAAGTGGAGTTTGGTCATCCGCTGGATTCATCCTTGTGAGAATGCCAGTCGGGTATTGCCGTGGAGTCGACTCTGGGAGCGGCGCCAGGATGATCCAAACGTGGGACGTCCGCCGGATAGGGCTCATGAGGAGTTCCGGTTGGGTATTGCCATGGAGTCTTCTCAACCATGGGAGAGGCGCCAGGACTGTCCAGGGAGTTATATGATGGAGTCCTTGAACACGAATCCATGAGTGGATGTTCTTGGGTGTCTCCAGGAGGATGGTGATATTGTTTTACTTGCATGCCATATTATGTCATTTTGATACATTTTAGTGAGCCATGGAGTGGAGAGAGCCTCTAGCTCCATTGGTTTACTGAGATATATCCGTATATCTCACCCCGTGTTTGGGGGACCACATTTCAGGTCACTATGAGCCGGGAGGAGCTTCGGGCAAGAAGCCCGTATAGTGGACGTTGGATGGGCATGCGGTGCATTGGATTGCATGGCTTTTTGGAGGAGTTTATGGAGTGCACATAGCATACCATTAGTATTTTGAGACTTAGGTCATGAACATATTGCATGATGTCATTTTCCATGCTTTTGTTAGTGTTCATGGTCATATGCTAAGTCTTGTTATGTTTTATTATTCATGGCTTGGATAACTGTATATTTTGAGTGAGCATGGGACTTGTCCATTGCCACATTCATAGCCTTGAAGTCTTGATGTGTAATGTTGTAAAAATGGTCCATATTACATGTAAATGGCCATTAATTTGAGAATGATGTAATTGATGTTAAACTTAAGGAAAATGCATGATGGAAGGGCCTAGAGCCAACATTAGGACATGATTATGTGTTATGTGGAGTACCAAGGGGTTAGGGATGGATTACACACCCTTTTTGGGGCTCAAAACAGCTGTAATCTGTCATTTTGCTGCATAGTAATCGATTACCCAAGCATGGTAATCGATTACCATGCAACAGGGGACGAAAAATTAGCTACTGTCTGCACTGGTAATCGATTACTGGCCTTTGGTAATCGATTACCATGTGTGGTAATCGATTACCCAAAGTTGGTAATCGATTACCAGAACAGAGGAATTGAAAAATTGGCTACTGCCTCATTTTTGACAGGTGGTAATCGATTACCACCCACTGGTAATCGATTACCACAGTGTAATTTTTGAAAATTCAGGTTTTTCTAGACTAAAAGAAAGGGGTATAACTTGATGGGTAGAACTCCAAATGATACGTGGTTTGAAACCACGCGTAGACAACGTAAAGGACTACAACTTGGTAAAAGATGAGAGTAAGATGGTGAGTTTAAATGAAATGAATAAAAAGAATGATCTATGATGTTAGAAAGTGTATGATTCCGCAAATGGCATTTACAATTATAGTGTGGTTTTAATTGATTACGGAAAATGTATTTATGAAAAAGAAAAGGAATATGTTAAAAGAAAAATTTGCCCGTAATTTAATTAACCTAATCACTGTGATTGTAACTGCGCTTAATATCATAATCAATGTTAACAATACCGGTGTACAACGGGCTGTTACATTTTATGGTATCAGAGCAGTTTTGTTTAGGGAACTCTGATTGTTGTGTGTTTGTATCTTGTGTGCCATAGCTATCTGTGAACTATTTATGATTAATGTATATGTGATTCCTCAGTGTGGGTCTGATCAGCTCATTCCTTTGTGTTACATGTACAGATATCATGAGTAGGGCACGAGGTCGCCGTGGGGCACGGGGTGCAGGTCATTTGCCACCGGATCCGATCACTGCAGCACTGAATGCTCTGCAGGCGGAAACGGCTGCAAACAGAAATATGACTGAGAACCTGATGAAAGCAAATCAGGATATGATGCAGGCCTTTATGGCTGAGTTGAGGGCGGATAGAGGTCGTCCTAGGAGGGAAGATACACCTCCGCATACGGCTACGGTGACTCCTACACCGACGCCATCTGTTACTCCTCAACAGGGGGAGAGTGGGGCTAGTCACCACACTGGTGAGGCTAGTCATCATACTACTACGGATCCTAGTTATGTTCCTGATCCGTCATCTGTTGCCCAATCTACTGGGGCTGCTGGGCAGGTGCTTGATAATGCTGATGATGAGCGTAGGCTCATATCTTTTAGGAAACATAAGCCACCCGCATTTCTGGGGTCAAGGGACCCAAAGGAGGTCACTGCTTGGTTGAGGGGCATGGACAAGATTTTTCAGGTTATGAGATGCCAAGATCCGCAGAAGTTATTATATTCTGTTTATATGCTGGAGGGTGATGCCCAAGAGTGGTGGGACAATGTGTCTCGCCCATTTATTATTCAGGGTGAGGTCCTTACTTGGACTATGTTTGAAGGATTATTCCATGAAGAATATTTTCCCCGCGATGTTCGGGAGGCTAAGCAAGGTGAATTCGATAATCTGGTACAGGGAGTGATGACTGTTGATGCCTATGTGGCGAGATTTAATGAACTTGTCAAGTTTGCTAACTATGGAGGTACTCTACCTACTCCGGAATTCTTGTCAGCTAAATTTCAAAGAGGGCTGAGTGAGAAGATTGCTAAGAGGATGTCAAATACCGCAGTGAGAAACTTTGCTGATTTGGTGACCCAGTGCAAAAGGGTCGAGACTGTTTATGGGAGGTATCCGAAATCTGATTCGAAAAAAGAGCAAGATGTTAAGAGGACACCTGGTCCTTCTGGTAATACCAACAGAGGAGGTTTTAATAACAATAATAGAGGTAGGGGGTTGCATGTAAGGCAGCCTCCTGGTCAGTTCAAGAGGGGTGGAAATAATGGTGGTGGTGGTGCTTCGAACAGATATTTTACCCCACAATGTGGGAAGTGTGGGAAATACCACAGAGGTGTATGTGGTGCTGGTACGTCGAATTGTTTTAGATGTGGTCAGAGTGGCCACTTTGCTAGAAATTGTACATCTTCTTCGGGGCAGGCTGCGAATCTGCAGGCCTTGCCGCCAGCTACTACTACTACTGCTGCTCCTATTGCTGTTGTTCCTACTGTGGGACGAGTTTATACTACTAATGCGCAACGTACTGAAAAGGCTCCGAATTTGGTTAAAGGTATAATTTTTCTATCTAATGTTGATTTATCTGTGTTGTTTGATTCGGGAGCAACACATTCATTTGTGGCGGACTATGTGGCTAAGGCGTTGGACTTAAAGGTAACACGGATGGTTCCTCCGATGCGTATTACTACTGCTACAGGAGAGGTTAGTGAGTCGTCTTGGATTTGTGAAGATGTAAAGTTCACTTATTTAGGCAGGGGTTACACCATTGATTTAATTATCTTACCCCTGGCCTCTGTCAATTTAATTTTGGGGATGGATTGGTTGTCTCGGAACTGCGCAATGATTGATTGTTGCGGGAAGAGGTTGTTGCTATCTCACGAGAGGCCGTCTGTTTGTCCGTCTTTGTATTTGTCTGTCAGTCAGACTGTGAAAGCCTTGAAGGCTGGAGATCTGGGTTATGTTTTGTTGGGCGGATTGGTGGGTGATAAAAAGGAAGAGATTTCTGCTATTCCAGTTGTTAATGAGTTTGAGGATGTATTTCCGGATGAGATACCGGAATTCCCACCTGAGAGAGAGATTGAATTCTCGATTGATTTATTGCCTGGTGTGGGGCCGATCTCCTTGGCTCCATATCGGATGTCGCCACTTGAGTTGGCTGAATTGAAGAAACATATTGAAGAACTGTCTGCGAAGAATTTTATTAGGCCGAGTGTGTCTCCGTGGGGAGCACCGGTGATATTTGTAAAGAAAAAGGATGGTAGCATGAGATTGTGCACTGACTACCGACAGCTGAATAAAGTGACTATTAAGAACCGGTACCCATTACCGCGTATTGATGATTTGTTAGATCAGTTGAGGGGTGCCTGTGTATTTTCAAAGATTGATCTCCGGTCCGGATATCACCAGATTCGGATTAAACCGGAGGATGTACCTAAAACAGCTTTCCGATCCAGATATGGACATTTTGAGTATCAAGTGATTCCTTTTGGGCTTACTAATGCCCCGGCGGTGTTCATGGACTATATGAACCGCATTTTCAAACCGTTTTTGGACCAGTTTGTAATTGTTTTTATTGATGACATTTTGATCTACTCTAAGAGTAAGGAGGAGCACATGGACCATTTGAGGACTGTGTTGCAGGTGTTGAAAGACAAGAAACTGTATGCTAAACCGTCTAAGTGTGAATTCTGGTTGTCTGAGGTGCAATTTTTGGGTCATGTTATTTCTGCAAGTGGTGTTGCAGTGGATCCAAGCAAGATTGAAGCGGTGAGTGACTGGGAAAGACCTAAGACTGTGACTGAAATTAGAAGTTTTCTGGGGCTTGCTGGCTATTATCGCCGATTTATACAGGGATTTTCTGCAATGGTTCTACCGTTGACTCGATTGACACGAAAGGATACTCCTTTTGTGTGGACCCAGGAATGTGAGGACTGTTTTCTGCTACTGAAAGAGAAATTGACTACTGCTCCGGTGTTGACTCTACCTGATCCGGAGGGTGAGTTTGTATTATATTGTGATGCTTCTAAGAAAGGTTTAGGGAGCGTGCTGATGCAGGAAGGAAAAGTGATTGCATATGCGTCTAGGCAGTTAAGGCCACATGAAGAAAATTATCCGACGCACGACTTAGAATTGGCTGCTATTGTGTTTGCCTTGAAAATTTGGAGGCATTTTCTGTATGGGATGAAGTTTGCTGTGTTCAGCGACCATAAAAGCTTGAAATATTTATTTGATCAGAAGGAGCTGAATATGAGGCAGCGTAGATGGGTTGAATTCTTGAAAGATTATGATTTTGAGCTGAAATACCACCCGGGAAAGGCCAATGTTGTGGCAGATGCATTGAGTAGGAAGTCTGTTAACTTATCTCATATGATGATGTGGGACAATGAAGTGATTGAGCAATTCCGTGATATGAAAATAACGGATTTCTTTGCAGGAAGAATGTGTGATATGGAGTTGACTCGGATTGAGAACGAGCTGCACGAGAAGATTAAAGAGACTCAGATTCGCAATGAAAGTATAAAGTATTTGAAAGGCCAGAGTGGCATATCTGTTAATGAACAGGGACTTATTATTATATCAGGGCAGGATTGTTGTGCCCAAGGAACTTGCAGAGGAAGTTATGACTGAGGCCCATAAGGGTCAATATTCTATCCACCCAGGTGCCACAAAGATGTACCAAGATTTGAAAGTTAAGTTCTGGTGGCCTGGTATGAAAAGGGATGTTGCCGAGTACGTGTCTAAGTGCTTGGTTTGTCAGAAAGTGAAAATAGAGCATCAGAAACCTGCTGGATTACTTCAGCCGCTGGATATACCTGAATGGAAATGGGAGAGTATTTCAATGGATTTTGTTGTGGGATTGCCGAGAACTCAAGCTGGTTATGATTCGATTTGGGTTATTGTGGACCGACTTACGAAGTCTGCACATTTTCTACCAGTACGAGTGGATTACACCACAGAGAAGTTGGCTACACTGTATGTAAAGGAGATTGTTAGACTCCATGGGATACCGATTAGCATTGTGAGTGATCGGGACCCGAAGTTTACTTCACGATTTTGGGGAGCTTTGCAGCAGGCTTTTGGCACTCAGCTTCGACTGAGCACTGCTTATCACCCGCAGACTGATGGTCAGACTGAGAGGACCATACAGACACTTGAGGATATGCTGAGAGCATGCACACTGGAACAGGGTAATGCTTGGGATAAGTACTTACCACTGGTGGAATTTTCTTATAATAACAGTTTTCATTCCAGTCTGGGTATGGCACCATATGAGGTTTTGTATGGCAGGAGGTGTCGTACGCCCACTTGTTGGACTGAGGTAGGCGATAAAGAAAGATTTGGTCCGGATTTTGTGCAGGAAACGACAGTGCAAATTGAAATGATCAGAGAAAAATTGAAACAGGCACAGAATCGGCAGAAAAGCTATTATGACAATAAGCATAGACCGCTGGAATTTGAGGAAGGTGACCATGTATTTGTACGTTTGTCGCCGGTCACAGGTGTTGGCCGTGCGTTGGGTGTGAGGAAGCTGAGTCCACGATTCATTGGGCCATATCAGATTATGAAAAGAGTAGGATTGGTGGCCTATCAGCTTGCCTTACCCCCGCAGTTATCTAATTTACATGATGTTTTTCATGTGTCGCAGTTGCGACGTTATGTTCCGGATGAGTCACATGTTGTGATGCCGGATAATATTGAAATCAGGGAGAACTTGAAGACTCCCATCGGTCCTATTGCAGTATTGGACCGCAGTGAAAAGAGACTAAGAAGTAAAGTGATTCCCATGCTGAAGATTCAGTGGGAAGGCCGCACACCTGAGGAGGCTACTTGGGAGCGGGAGGACGAGATTCTCCGGCTGTATCCTGAGTTAGTGAGCAGGTATGATTTAATTTTGCGGACAAAATTTCAAAAAGGTGGGGTGAATATAACACCTCAAGTATTTAAATGTTTATTTTAATGTTATATTGTGAAATGAAAGTTGATGGATTAGTGAAAATCCAAGTATTATGGCCAAAAGGGGCAAAAAGGGCAAAATTGTAATTTGCCAACCGTGTGTTAAGAGGCTTAAATATTGAGTTAGAGATTTCAAATGACAAAAGTAAGGTTGGAAATGGAATCAGGGCGAAAAATTGAGTAAATAGGCAAATTTGAGAAAAATCGATGAATAGTGATTTTTAAGTGTTAAAATAATGAGTGTGAGTGTACCGATAGGTGTGAAATTTTTATCATTATTTTGGAGAAAGAAAAATATGTTATGGACTGGAAAAATACGTAGATTAAGGAATTATGATTGGAATTTTTATCGGAGGTAAAGTTAGATCGCGTGTGGGACCCGTGTGACCGAAGTCACTTGGGCCACCTCCCTTTTCTTCTTCTTTTCCTTCTTTCTTTCTTCACCTCCCGTGCGCACCAACAGAGAGCAAAGAAGCCATTTTCTTCCATTTCTCCACTTTCTCCCATTTCTTCGTTTCTCCACCGAATCGCTTGATTTTGGTGTTGAAATCTATCGTAAACAACCTTCCAAAGCCATTGGTAGCATCTAGAAGCCTTGAATCCATCTCTTTGGCCACGTTTTTGGCAAACTCAGATTCGACCCATTAGTGTTCTTGGAGATTTCTTGGAGTTTTGAGCTTCAAATGGTTTAGTGAAGCCTTGGTGGTGATCATACTACCCATTGTAAGTATATTTGTGGTCTCTTTATAGTTGATTCCATAGATCTATGAATATGTGTTCAAAGCTTTGATTTTAGATGTGTGATGATAGAGAGCCCAAATGCAAAAATGCTATTAGATGAAAAGGCCTTAGAATCATGTTTGTAAGCTAGAAATGCTATGTTAATTTTTGGTGAAAAATATGGATTTGTAACTTAGGCAAAATTTGAGGAATTTTGATGAAAAATGAGTTTTTGAGTAAATTGGATTTAATGATTGTTGTAGGGTGCCTCACACGGTTGGATTTGAGAAAAGTTGAATTGGAGCATACGTTTGGAACGGTGTTGCTCGTGCTAAGGTAAACTCTTGGAACTTGGGTTTAATCCCTAGTGAGCTCCACCACACCTAGAGGAAGGTTGTGGTTGGATTATGTAGTGATGACATGATGTGTTTGTGTGCTTGTATGCATATTGCTTGTATTGTGTGAAATTGTGTGGTCACTGATCAGTTGACAAGTGGAGTTTGGTCATCCGCTGGATTCATCCTTGTGAGAATGCCAGTCGGGTATTGCCGTGGAGTCGACTCTGGGAGCGGCGCCAGGATGATCCAAACGTGGGACGTCCGCCGGATAGGGCTCATGAGGAGTTCCGGTTGGGTATTGCCATGGAGTCTTCTCAACCATGGGAGAGGCGCCAGGACTGTCCAGGGAGTTATATGATGGAGTCCTTGAACACGAATCCATGAGTGGATGTTCTTGGGTGTCTCCAGGAGGATGGTGATATTGTTTTACTTGCATGCCATATTATGTCATTTTGATACATTTTAGTGAGCCATGGAGTGGAGAGAGCCTCTAGCTCCATTGGTTTACTGAGATATATCCGTATATCTCACCCCGTGTTTGGGGGACCACATTTCAGGTCACTATGAGCCGGGAGGAGCTTCGGGCAAGAAGCCCGTATAGTGGACGTTGGATGGGCATGCGGTGCATTGGATTGCATGGCTTTTTGGAGGAGTTTATGGAGTGCACATAGCATACCATTAGTATTTTGAGACTTAGGTCATGAACATATTGCATGATGTCATTTTCCATGCTTTTGTTAGTGTTCATGGTCATATGCTAAGTCTTGTTATGTTTTATTATTCATGGCTTGGATAACTGTATATTTTGAGTGAGCATGGGACGTGTCCATTGCCACATTCATAGCCTTGAAGTCTTGATGTGTAATGTTGTAAAAATGGTCCATATATGCATGTAAATGGCCATTATTTTGAGAATGATGTAATTGATGTTAAACTTAAGGAAAATGCATGATGGAAGGGCCTAGAGCCAACATTAGGACATGATTATGTGTTATGTGGAGTACCAAGGGGTTAGGGATGGATTACACACCCTTTTTGGGGCTCAAAACAGCTGTAATCTGTCATTTTGCTGCATAGTAATCGATTACCCAAGCATGGTAATCGATTACCATGCAACAGGGGACGAAAAATTAGCTACTGTCTGCACTGGTAATCGATTACTGGCCTTTGGTAATCGATTACCATGTGTGGTAATCGATTACCCAGAGTTGGTAATCGATTACCAGAACAGAGGATTCAAAAATTGGCTACTGCCTCATTTTGACAGGTGGTAATCGATTACCACCCACTGGTAATCGATTACCACAGTGTAATTTTTGAAAATTCAGGTTTTTCTAGACTAAAAGAAAGGGGTATAACTTGATGGGTAGAACTCCAAATGATACGTGGTTTGAAACCACGCGTAGACAACGTAAAGGACTACAACTTGGTAAAAGATGAGAGTAAGATGGTGAGTTTAAATGAAATGAATAAAAAGAATGATCTATGATGTTAGAAAGTGTATGATTCCGCAAATGGCATTTACAATTATAGTAAGGTTTTAATTGATTACGGAAAATGTATTTATGAAAAAGAAAAGGAATATGTTAAAAGAAAAATTTGCCCGTAATTTAATTAACCTAATCACTGTGATTGTAACTGCGCTTAATATTATAATCAATGTTAACAATACCGGTGTACAACGGGCTGTTACAGTTGGGCCCAAGCCCAGTTATGTCAGAAGCTAAGTTGGACCTAATGGGTCACACACTAACACCTTGTAGTCATGATGGACTAGCTTTAAAGGTATTGGGCCTAATAATGGTTGTTAGCCCAAGAAGCTGTTTGGAAGCCCACCTAAATGGGTGGGTGGTGCATGGAGCTTAGTAATGGGCTTGGATAGTCCAAGCCATTACTAATTAATTTAATTAGTTAAATTAATAATCAAATATTTGAATTTCGAATTTTGAATTTGAAATTTGAATTTTGAAATTTGAATTTAGAATTTGAATTTCGAAATTCGAATTTCAAATTCAAAATTCGAAATTTGAAATTTGAATTTTGAAATTTGAATTTGGATTTGAATTTTGAAATTTTGAATTTTGAATGTTTGAACGTTTGAATTCAAGTGTTTGAATTCGAATTTGAATTGGTTTTGAAAAGTTGTTTCATAACAAAAGGATAAGACAGGATCTTATTGGAGCATATTCCTTGGATCAAGAAGCATCTTTGGAGCACTTCCTTGGCTGTTTGGTGCGCAAGTTTAAGTGATAAGGATGACATCTTATCACTTAAAACAAAGCTCCATTCAGATTTGGTGGTTGAGGGAATCAGTGGGTGAGTTGATTCAAATTTTGAATGCAACCACTCAATATATTTGGACCCCTTCTAGGGCTGAATTATGCGCATGAAAAGTATATACTATATGATAGTTTATGAATTTAAGTTTAAATTATTTTGAACTTAATTTCATGTGGATAAGATTGGAGGTTGTTGGCGAAATTGGTTTTGCAACAGCTCCACCTTATCCTCCCTAATCCATGCGCAAATTTCAAATGGGTTTGAAATTTTGTTTTCATTTTGAATGATTTAAATCCCTCCTCCTCTCCAAGTGTGCGCATAACACTTGTTCCACACCTTAGGGTTTTGAGAAAACCTAGCCAACTCTCCTCCATCTATGCACCATTCTGTAGGGTAGCTCACTACACCTTTCCAAACAGAATACCTAGCCTCCACCTTCACCACTTGTGCGCATAGCAAGCCTCACTGTGGTGTTCATCTGGTGGCTTTCAAGAAAGGGTTCTTGCATCATTGACGAACGGTGGTGTGGATCACCATTAGAGGGTTTGAACCCTTCAAGCCTGACATCTGATCTCCCTGACTGATCAGGCCAAAAACAAGGTAACATCATGCTGTCTTAAAGCATGAACCTATGTGTGCATGTATGTTCCGCAGTAAAATTTTTGTTTTACACCTTACATGCATCGGCCTTCAAAGGCCAGTTTACTTTCACACTCAACGTGATCCCATACCATCCAATGTGACTTACTCCTAACAAACTTTGATGACTCAGCATCTTCTTTTTCTTCTATGCACACTTAAACCGTTTGCTGACTAGGATAGGATCGTATCAATACTCCCCCCTAAAACTTTCACCTTGTCCTCAAGGTGAAGATGAGTCATTTCAAACAATCCTCCAGGATCCCATTGCTTGAAATTCAATGACCAACTTATGCATATAGCACAGTAACTGCCACCAGGATCCCATTGGGCTTTACGAATATCAATACATGGAACTATAGGGAAACTTGCTAACTTTGATGGCGCCCAAAAATCAACTTCAGCGAAGCTGAACAAGGAGGGATCTCCTTTAATCACCGTCTTACTACCTTGCTCGTCGTATTTGAGGGTCGTCACTTTAAAATTTGCTTTGATATTGCCTAATTGAGTGAGCCATTCCAACCCTCGAGCTCTATCTGCATCACCTAGTTCGAACAAATACAAATCTTTTTTAATTTGGGCATTTTGAAGATAGATCTCTACTCCCTTATATACACCCTGACATTTAATTTTATTGCCATTCCCTAACTCAACTCGATACACAAGGGTCTCAGCCACTGCCAATCCCAGTCGTTCCACGATCGTTGTTCGCATAAAATTGTCAGATGCTCCACAGCCCACCATCACAACTAACCTTCGTCCAAAAATTTCGCCCCAAACCTTTAGAGTTTGGCTTGAAGTGAGTCCGAACCGGCTATGCAAAGAGAATTGTAGAGCCTTTTCAGCCTCGTTCGTTCCAAGGCCCAACGTCACCCCTTCTTCTTCTTCGATGTTCCGCTCTCCTTCCTCTTGGCGGACATCGTCAACCAGCAACAGTTGCAACTGACGCGCTTGGCACCTGGGACTGGGACTCCACCGCTCTTCACACGTACAACAGAGCCCGCGTAGCTGATGGTCATGTCGTTCAGCCTGAGACAGCTGTCGCTCTTGTCTCTCGAAGCTCCTCGTCGTTTGGTTTCCGGTGACGGAAACTGACCTTCTTGCCGCTGACCCTTCTCCTTCGTCGTTAATGCCTACAAATGTGTCCTGGTTGGTGATGTCCGTGGGCAGTGTAACACCGTTGTAGACGATGGGTGGTGTTGCTGAGAATTGCCCCTCTTTTGACAATATTTGTTTCTGCCCTTTCACTGGAATTTCCCATTTATGCCCCTTCCTTTGGTTTTTTTCTTTTTTATCAGATTCACAGGCCAACTTTATCAATCCTTCAGGTTGGGTTTTAAAATGATGGATATTAAATTGGGCTTCCCATTTATGCCCCTTCCTTTGGTTTTTTTCTTTTTTTTTTTCAGATTCACAGGCCCACTTTATCAATCCTTCAGGTTGGGTTTTAAAATGATGGATATTAAATTGGGCTGGATCTAATATTTGGCCCATTCCCCTTCTTGACCTAATACTCTTCCCTGACATTCGTCCTTCACCTTGTAGCTGCCTTCTCCATTCCCATTTGTACTCTTCTTCTCTCTCAAAACATTTCATGTCTGGTGGCTCCGGTAATGGAAGAGGATCGACAACCACTTCCGATGGGTGTGGTATCGCCGGAACTTGCACACTCTGAACCTTCCTCATTTTCCTTTGATCTTTACTGCATATGGCGTCTTCGTCGTGCTCCTTCCGTGCAGCAACTAATGTTTGCTTTCTATTTATTGTCACTGCTTCGCCATGGCTACTCCACGGTATTTGAGTCGCGCCAGCCACCTCTTCGATTACATGCTTCTTCTTAACCGTCTCAATCTCTTTCCTCCCTTCCATGTTCTCTGGTTTTTCTATCACAAAGACGAAAGAATCATTTTCATCTTCTGCCACAATCACCTTTCCAGTTTTCCTCTCCTTTGTGGTCTCCTTCTTAGACGTAACTATTTCTGCTGCAAGTGATTCGGCTTCATCATCCTCGAGGTTGTTCTCCCCATCTCTGAAACGCCTCTGTCTCCCCCTAGCCATTTCGTCCAATCGCCGGATGATTTCTGCCATTCCCCTTTCGTTAGCGTCCATCCTTAATAGAACTTCTTTGTGTCGAGCGTCATTAGCGTCAAGCCTTCGAATCACTTCATCCTGACAATCATAGTTCCTGCGCAGCTCTTCTTCCACAACCTTCATTCTGGTTTCCATGCTTCTAGTCGCTACCATGCCCACAGAGCTCCTAGATCGGAGCTCTGATACCAATTGATACAGACCAAACACTAATCAACATATTGAAATGAATAAATGCCAAATTTGGATCTGAATCTTATACTTTTATATATTGAAACCACAACTACAACAGAGACTCTTAAAAACCAAACTTGCAGAAATTAGGAAATTACAATGGCAGAAAAGAAATCACAAAGCAAGAAATATAAAAGATATTGTGAGACAATTCTAGAGGTCTCACTCTCTCCCAATATCCAAAAGGATCCCAAACTTCCCAAAGATTCCAGATGCCCCTTTCAGAATGTTGAACCCCTCCTCTAAATAGAACCCGCTCACTCAACGTGATCCCGTACCATCCAATGTGACTTACTCCTAACAAACTTTGATGACTCAGCATCTTCTTTTTCTTCTATGCACACTTAAACCGTTTGCTGACTAGGATAGGATCGTATCAGAATCCCTCCATTAGGAGGAAAAAAGCCTACAGGTTTTGAGAAAGGTATTTGACCAGTGACCTTAGTAGTGTCAGGTTTCTCTGAAGGCTGTTGTGTAACATTGAGCATGTCTCTCATTAAAAATGTTATTCTGTGATGGCCATGGTTGTGGTTAGGGGTTGGATTCCCAAGAGTTCGAGGTAAACATACGCTGCGGTTTATTAATAAAATTATGAACAGATTTGCAAAATTTCCCAAACCATTATGCAGAAATATGAAATGTATAACAGAAAATGAACACAAATTATAAAATAATAATAATAATATTAAGTTCAAAACCAAAAGGATTAAGGATGGTAAAACTACAATTATAAAATAAAACCTTAATTATGAAGACAAGGCACGGGTATAAAGCACACAATGAGAAGAATAGTCATACTTTCGCGTGAGCATGAGATTGTTGGTAAGTAGAAGCTTGAAACCAGCAATATTCTCAACTCCAATGTTATTGAAGAAGGCAACAAGCCCTGTGCCTAACCCAATGAGAAGTGCGAGGGTCCATTTTAGGACAACATACTGGCCTATCTCATTCTTTGATCTAGACCTCCAGTCTTGTTTGAAAAGATCATTCTCAATGATCCTGTATGTAAAATGAACAAAGTGAGGCAGCACAGCACTAAGGTAATGGTTTTACATTACTATTTTTACTTCAGATCAGAAGCAATAACTGTCAAGAACAACTTGGCCTCTGTAGTAGTAGGCCTGCAAGGTTAAAATCCATTATGGCTTGTGAGAATGCAATAAAGACAAAGAAGCCTTAAATGATTCCAAGGATAATGCACGGAACATGAACGATCGGTTCATATTACAGGTAATAAGGATTTCACTCTTTCATTAAAGCACTCACAGGTACATTTAATACTACACTAAGGTGTCATTTGATTTGAACAAAATAAAGAAAATCACTCTGGTGGGTCATACATAATTCTGAAAAAAATTGAGTACCAGCGCCACACTAGGAGAGCAAATTGAAGCAAAAGATTTTACAGGATAAAAAACATATGATACATGATTTATGTTACCAAAAGCCAAAAAAAGGAGAGAAACCCAAATTACCCAAAAAAGCAAAATCCTTTGAATTCCGTCATTTTTTGTTTCCCCATAAAATTGAAAACAAAAACATATATAGACAAGACAAGAGTGAAGAGGAAAGCGGAAAGAGAGATATATTATATGACAATGGACATACCAGTAATGGTGCGTAGTTTCAGATATATTTCATCACGGCTCCTACCAGATGAACCTTTGCTTAGTCTATCCTGTAGAGAATGTCGAAGGGCACCTATGATAATGGAAACAAAAAAAACTAAGACGATCAGAAACATGATATTTTTTAAACAAAATGTGGTGTCAAAGTGGAAAATGAGTATGCAAATGAAGTTAGAATGAGGTAAAGTTCATACTTGCAGAAACCTGTTGAGATTTATTATCAATTTGGAGGATGATGGACTTGCTGTTTAAAGAGGTATCTCTATTCAATTCAATGCTAATGGGAGCCCTGGTAGCACCATTTTCACCGGTTGGCTGCAGTTTATAACCACCGATTTAAACGGTAAATAAAGAAAGATTAAAGAGAAAGAGAGAAGATGATAATATTGGAAATAAGAAATACCAAAACAGGATATCCAATCAAGCTATTCAAGGCAACAGATTTTCCAGCACCCTGATCCACCAGTACCAGAATTGTTTGTTTTAGTACGGATCCAAAAGAGTGACACAGTTGGTGTGTAATTTGCAATCAGTTCTGTTATCATGCTGAAATCAAAAATGTAGAAGAAAAAACTTACGACATTGCCAAGGGCAACGACATTGAGGAAAGTTGAAGGGCGCTTGGGGTCGTCAACATCGTCGTCGGCGAGGACAGCGCCGGCTTGGCGCATAGAATCGGAGAGCTGAACCAATTCGTCGATTGCCTCCATCGGATCTGATCTGACGGTGAAGCAAGTAGTTAGGTTTCCGACGGCACAAATTTAATTTCGACGTAACGAAAGCGTTGCTTTTGGTTTGGGCGTCAAGGAAATGAGAACTAGACTCTTAACCAAATTGAAATTAAATTAAATCATCAACTGCTATGCTTATTATGATGTTATGATGCACCTCTCCACACACACACACACACTCTCTCTCTCTCTCTCATGCGGTTGCGATTGAGATTTCTATTTCAACTTCTTGTTTAATTTTTCTTCTTCCTTTTTGTTACCACTGACATGCCTCTATTTCGCGCTTTTTACCTTGCTCAGCGGTACCAGCACCACTACCATAATGAGAATAATCATTTTATTTATTCTCATTAGCAAAATAACAACTTGTGAATCACATTTCTATTTCTAATACCCCTGTTTATGAAAAGAGAAAATATCAATACCTTCCCTTAATTGAATAAAATTAAATTTTGTTTATGCCAGCATTTTTATACTTTATACAACTTCAGTTCTTATAAAAGTTTAATCTGATCTCAAAACTTATTAAGCTAAATAAATGGTTGAGAAAATATTAAATATTTATAATTTTATTTATATTACACTAGTTAAACTAGTGAATCATGACTTGTGTTTTACACTCCGGCTATTTTTATATTTTTTTAACTCAAATACATTAAATCTTATTTTTTATAATAAGAATAATTTCGTGTTCAGAAATAAGAAAATAGGTAAAATTCGTGATCCAAACAACATGTAGAGAATAACATGCTAAAAAGGTGGGGAAGATTAAGAATGTGCAATAACACATGACAATCTAGATAAAAATATTTGTTAATGAATGCGTAGCTTAAAGATTTGGCTTTATAAATGAAAATGAAATCTAAGCGGAAAAACAAAAAAAAAATCAGGTAAAGTGAAGAGTTAATAAGGTAATTATTGAGAGATTGTAATCCATCAACAAACTCCTTGGTAGGGGATTTTGGCAAGTATACCTAAGCAACTTGAAATTTTTTATTTTTTTGGTAACATGTAGGGACTAAACAAAGCCCCTAAACTGGGTTTTCAATTTGCCTACAAGAGTTAAAAAAATTTGGGTAGCAAAATCCTTTCCGCAGCCAACTTGATTTCTTTGCAAAATTTCTTATTTCGCACCATTCCAGAAAACCATTTTGAGGGTCGTATTTTGGGGTTTGATGGGAAAAGTAAAAGTTGAGTTCATATTTTGGGTTCAAGAAAACAATTTGGATAACAATAATAATTGTTGAAACAATGACACCAATTAAGTTCCTTTTACAAACTGTCATTTTGGGCGATCAGATTCAAAAAATAAAAAGGGTTAATTTTGTAATTGAAACCCATTTTTCCATCTATATTTTACCACCAATCAAATATGGAATTCGAGAATTTAAATCAATTTTCCTGGTAATATTTTGGTCTACCAAATAATTTTTTTAAAATTTTTCCACTAATTTTAGTTTACAACCATTTTCCCACTATTTATATTTACCTGATTAAAAAAAATTTCTCCTATACCAAACGTCCCTAAGTTAGCCAATAAGACAATTAGTGTTATTTTATGGGGTAAAATGTGTGTCATTTAAAAGATGTAAAGTTGTGTCAGTTTAAGAGAGAGAGAAAGATAGATAAAGGAGGAGAGAGAGTTGACAAAAAAAAAGTGTGGGTTCCACCTCTTTGTGAGTTCATATATATATATATATATATATATATATATATATATATATATATATATAACGTGCAAAAATATAAATGACAAATTTATAAATTACTATAATTTACATAATAATACAAAAATTGGGACGATGTGCACTTGTGCTCCACCGAGAAGGATTAGAATAGAAAAAAAAATTTACATTTATCAAAAAAAATAAAAAAATGGCAGCAGCCAAATGCTCTCGCTACAAAGGAGAACAAGCAATTATGTATATTGAATCTCCATGAAATCATCCTCAATCACCATGAAATCATCCTCAATCACCATAAAATCATCATCAATCTCCATGAAATCATCCTCAATCACCATGAAATCATCCTCAATCACCATAAAATCATCATCAATCTCCATCAAATCATCCTCAATCTCCATGAAATCATCCCCAATCTCCATGAAACCATCCTCAATCTCCATGAAATCATCCTCAATCGCCATTGATTCCTCAGTCTTTGATCCGGAACAACGCTGATCACCGTAGCTAGGAACTCTGGCACCGTAAGGGCTAGTGAAATTGATGTTTCTCTGGGTTCCCTACTTCAAGAAAGGGGAAGGGAACGTGAAATTGTGAAGAGGTTTTGTGTAGCAGATGCTATAGAAGAAGAAGATTGCAGAAAGGATAAGAGGAGGAGAAGAGGGAATTGAGAGAGAAAGAGTCACGAGAGAGAAGAGAATTTCCAATAATTTTTTGATATTATTTCTTAACACCACACACCTACTTATAACCATGAAGGATGGACGTTACAAAAGAAACACTATTACAATTAACGTTTCAATTACCGTTACAAAAGAAAACATTATTACAATTAACGTTACAATTACCGTTACAACGGTTCCATTCCATTACCGTTACATTACCGTTATATTATATTCCGTCCGTTACATTACCGTTATAAAAAGATATAAGTTATATCATTTAAAATGATTAATATTTTTCCTATTTTATGATAACATCAGAGTTTGTTAAACTAGGGATCTGTGCTTGCAATTAGAGGCTATGATTACATTAGTCACGAGCCACAATCGCAATTTAGGCACCTATGTTCCAATGTACACGAAACAAACTCCAGTTTGGCGGGGAAACATTCTTCTGTCCAAAAAAGTAAAAAAAAATGGTATCCTACTTAGGATTCACTAACCAAATATATTGAATCAGTCCATTAAATTTCTTGATTTATTCAAAATGAGTTTTAAAATTATCAACTTAAAAATAACAGAAGCCAATTTGGATCACCGCATTTTACTTGCGGGGTAAATTGACTAACCCATTAAGTAAATGCACGGTCTGCTGTCTACCAAAATAAAAAACAAAAAATGCACGGTCTGTTTACGTATTCATTTACTGAGTTTTTTTTTACGTGAATGAAATATTTTTATTTCTCTTTGACTATATTTCTCTTTAACTATTTAATAAATTTTATATCTTACATACATAAAAATTTGTGGAGTCAATACTTTTTCTTTTTCTCTCACCCACACCATTTTATATATGTAGGAGATAAATTTATATCCTACTATAATATAACAAACAATAAACTCTTATATGAAACCAGCTTATGCTCAGGTGTTGTTTTATGAAACCACCCTCAACATTTAATTCAAACAACTAATCCCCTTATACATTAATCTTTTAACAATTTAACATAGTTAGTAAATTTAGGACAAAACTACCCCTTTCTTTGTAACTCCCTTAGGGGGTGTTTGTTTTAGGAGTTTGTTGAAGTTTCCTGGGGAAGTGATTCATGCATTTTCATTACTCCACGTTTGGTTCACAGTTTTCATAAATTTTACCCATCTTTCCTTGTTGCCTATCTATCTATAATTGCAAGTGATTTGTCTGAAAAGTACTGTTGAGGATTGCTTCCTGAAAGGTGGTATTTGTCCGAGAATCTGGAGAAGTTCAAAAAGTGGTATAATCGGTGACTATATTACCCCTAAGCTTCTTCTAACGCTTGGCCTTGGCATGAACCTCTGATCTATTCTCCTTGTTTTTGATCATCGAAGGAAGCAACTCCTCCTTGTTCTTTTTCTTCATTATTGCTTTCTTCATCGAACCTTCTTCGACATCGTCGCTTCCTGAACCCTCGCTCTTCTTTCTCTTTCCCCCATTATTGGTAACCGTAACAACCACTTGAAGTTTACGGTTTTCGAAGCAGAAGAAAGAAAACAGAGAAGAGTGAAGATTTTTTTCTGATTACGGTTTTGAAAGAGGGGTCACTGGGTCTGTTTCCCTGTTCGTTTCCCTATGGCTTTCCCTTTCCCTGTGCACCATGCAATTGTATGATTACATGTAAACTGAAAAATAAAAATAAAAATTAAATCTCTTCATATTAATTAAAAGATAACGTTCGATATTATAAGTTTTAATGAAATTTTAATATTATACTATGTTTTGTATAATATCATATTAGATGATATTATTCTGTATTTGATAACATTAAAACCAAGGGTTTTATTAATGCTATGTTACATAATTTAACTTTTGTTTCCAACACTCACAACAAAAAAGGAGAGAGAAAGTGGAATGATGAAAGAGAAAGAAAAATATGTGGACCCCACCTCTTTAATGTGTGTGTAGGAAAATGAAGTTGTGTTATGTTACATGATAAACATAAAACCCTAAAACCAATCTCATAAAGGGTTATTTCTAAAAGGGTTATTTTGTAATTTTAATAAATTTTCCCATCAATATTTTATTTTCAACCAAACACACATTCAGGAATTTCACTCAATTTTCCCGGTATTATTTTGGCCTACCAAACAACTTTTTTTACATTTTCCTACCAAACTCACTTTCCAACCATTTTCCTATCAATTACATTTTCCGTATTCAAAAAATTTCTCCTCAACCAAACGCCCCCTTAGTTTTCAATAATAATAATTGGTGATGAATTATTGCATTCAAGTGTATTATTTTATGTTTCTTTCAATTATCTTTTAATGATCACGTTTAGAGTCCCTTGGAACATATAATGCAAAAATCATGTGAAGTTGTTGAATCTAAAAACAAAACTTCAAGAAACTCGCATGGAGAAGTTTGTGAATAATTGTTGTGTTAATAATATTTTATGATTACTTTTATCATTTGCATGATAAAACTTTTCCCGTAAATAGATGCTAAGAGAACCATTGGTCATTGCTTCAAAATTTAGAGAAATCAATGAGTGAAGGATCTTGAGAAATGTTAGAGAAAACTCTGTTAAAGGAGAATGGGAGAGATAATATAAGAAATTAAAAATGAATGCTAAGGAGATGATAACTTCTTTCTTTCTTTTTTTCAAAATATAAATCTCATAACAATGTTATTTTGATATAAGAATAGAATATTGTTACTACCAAATAATATTACTATCAATGTTACTATCATATATTAACTATTAATTTCCGTCCATCAATGATTATTATTTATTGTGAATTAATAATAATTAATGATTTATATTTGGAAATAATAACCGTTATATATATATATATATATATATATATTAATGAGTTTGATTTGTTAAAATAATAACCGTCGTAAATATCAATTTATATTGTTGTTTATATTATATATATATATATATATATATATATATATGTTATAAATGTGATAAATATCATATATGTAATACTTAAATGTTTATTTATATTTTTGCACAAAAATAAATGTTGTGTCTTTAATTTATATTTAAATTATCATGGTAAATTTCATACGATAGAAATTTGTATAACTTATATTTTCAAGATTTACTATAATGATATGATTGTTCATACTTTTATTGTGATGTCAAATTTAAGTGATGGTATATTATGAATTATAATTTCTTTTAGAAAAATTATGTGACCTCTTTTGGAGGCATTCACATATTTATATCCGTTACAAAGGTAAAACCTTGAGAGA
The DNA here is from genome assembly GCA_032173675.1 of Gastrolobium villosum. Lineage (NCBI taxonomy): Eukaryota > Viridiplantae > Streptophyta > Magnoliopsida > Fabales > Fabaceae > Gastrolobium > Gastrolobium villosum. The sequence goes on along the minus strand of JAVKPL010004896.1, from coordinate 1,745 downwards.
AAAAAATTGATTTCAAGTTTCATGGAAAAGTTTATATTACATTTTTGGAAAACTTTCAAAAAAAAAAAAGAAAAAAAATATAAATTTTATCAGAATCACTTACCCCTGAAATCTGAATCATTTACTCCTAGCTTAAATTTTTTTATGACTTACCCCTCTAACTTAACGAGTAAGTTATAAAAAAACTTTAAGTAAAGATATAAATGATTTAAAATTTTGAGAATGGGATAAATGTTTTAGAAGAAACTTATATGACCTTTTTTGAAGTTTTCTCTATATTTGTTTTGGGTTTATGAGTATAATGTTACACGACTCAAGAAAACTTTCCTACACACCACACAACTAATAGATGGGGTTATGAATTCTATATTCTTCCTCATTTTCCAATTTTATTTTGGTGAAGCTACAAAAAGTTTGCCAACAGAAGGTGCACATTAAGTGAACTGGACAAAATTCAGTGTATATTAAGAATTAAGACTCAATATGTTATTAGATCTCAATACTGTAGAGAAAACTGATTTTTGTAACAGTTGGGTACTTTTAACATTCTACTAACTAAGATACACATCAAACAAAAGGAACTTTGAACTTGTTACTTTTCCTTGTTCTGTACTAGAAGACCCTACTCTATCCACAACCTTAACTGCAGCATAACCATTGGCACCATAGTACTTTCCAGTGCCTCCAATAACTGCAACATGTGACTCAAAAACATCAGTCCTGTACACTCCAAAAAGTCTGAGTCCATCTTGGAACTCACCCTTCACAAAACTTGTTGTCATAGCCACCATATTGCTACTTCCATCCTCTGAGCTAGCCACATACACCCCTTGTGCTTTTCCAAGTTTCTGTAGTTCATCTCCATCACCTTCTAGTAATTCCTCATCTATTGATGTTATTGATCCAAATTCCAGCTCTTGAAGTGTTGCTCTAGTAGGAAAAGAGAAACCAATACTAGACAGATCAAGTGTTTGAGTGGAAGATGGAGTAACTGGAATTGTTGGTATTGGAATCTGATACAGACCAAACACTAATCAACATATTGAAATGAATAAATGCCAAATTTGGATCTGAATTTTATACTTTTATATATTGAAACCACAACTACAACAGAGACTCTTAACAACCAAACTTGCAGAAATTAGGAAATTACAATGGCAGAAAAGAAATCACAAAGCAAGAAATATAAAAGATATTGTGAGACAATTCTAGAGGTCTCACTCTCTTCCAATATCCAAAAGGATCCCAAAGATTCCAGATGCCCCTTTCAGAATGTTGAACCCCTCCTCTAAATAGAACCCGCTCACTCTGTTAGCATATGGGTGTCCTAGAGACAATATTTTGATTAAATAAAGGACACTAGATGTAGAACTTTGTTTGTCGCAAATAAATAAAGCACTATTTATTCAGTTTCATATTGTGTCTCGATATTACTGTTAATATTATATGAATGAACTGGATAAACCCCTTGGAATAGAACAGGTATCTCTTGAGTATCTGTGATGAGATCACGATCATGAGGATTCAAGGATATTGCATGTCTATTCCTAATTATATGTTCCTAGTCTAGAGACACTGAGTTTGGGGATCAGTGATCTCGAGTAAAGACTAGTACGACTTATCTACTTGTATATGGATACAAGGTAAAGACCTCATGAGCTGCAGATATGGAGATATCTTAGCTAAAGTCGTGGGTGGACCTATAAGAGTATAGCTCGCACTGAACAGACTCAAAAAGAGACTCT
>JAVKPL010004895.1:0-23492 GCA_032173675.1 Gastrolobium villosum | reverse complement strand
ACAATATTTTTTCTCTTTTCACTCTAAAAGGGTGTATTGGATTGAAAATTTAAAGTATTTTAATGGATTATTTTTGGACAAAAAATTTCATTAGTATTCAATTAAGACTTGAAAGGATTAAAAAAAAGTCACGTGATATTCGATTAAGATTTTAAAAGATTAATTTAAAGTCTATACAAATCCGATGGTATTCAATCAGGACATTAAATAACGAAAAAAATAATAATCTTGTGGTATTCAAAAATTTGACAGTTTGAGTGGATTTTCTATTGATATGGATTTCATTAGACTTTTTAGTAAGAAATATAAATTGAATGTCTCTCTCACAATCTCACTATAACCCTAGGATTTCTTGATATTTCTATATTGCAGTGTCTTCTTCTTCCTTTGACGGGTCGACCCGCTCGAAACAAATTCCGTCATGGGAGCTTCATTACAGCTTAAAAACATCAAATTTTTAAGCATTTTTATCACAAAACAACCCAGAAACAACATTCAACAAGATTCTACTCTAATCCATCTCAAAACAACAGATTTTTAGCGATTTTTTAGAGCTTTTGAAAGTTCAAAAATTAATTTTTCAAGATATGAGTTGTGATTTTTCTTAGCACAAATATATGAGATTTTTGTATTAAAAATAACATAAAACAGTGGGAAAACAACATGGGAACAAAAATTCCCAAATCAATTTTCGTTTTACATAAATGAAATAAGATTTATTTAAAGAAAGATGGAAACTTTTATAATATAAACCATATGTTTCGTAACAATGCATTCATGAACGAAATCCTTTGCTATAGGAAATGATTTCAAACAATTTTTGTATCAATAGGTCACTCAAAACTTGTTTTTCAAAAGACCCAAAGCAAATTAAGGTTTCAAATGTATCAATTGAAAATAATTTAAGAAGTTTTCTAAACTTTCATTTAATAAAACCGAGAAATTTAGATTCAACATTTTCTTAGAATACTTAATGAAAACATGCATATGAATATATGATATATGGTTAGAAAACTCTCATCACTAGAACAAAACCCCCAAGGTTCCCAAGATCAATGGAAAAAAATTCCAAACAAAATTTTATCATGAACTTTAGATTTTATATGCAAATTTTGAATTATTTTAATAAATAAAAAAATAGTGGGTCTTATAACCATATATGCATAGCTCTAATACAAGATGAAGTAGATAATTTTCATTACATTGGTCAAACCCAAAAGCAGAAACAAGAAGATGTTAATGTGTGGAGGGCTAGTATAAATATGTGGAGATCTGCGGCTTAGTAAGACATCAAATTACATTTGGTTTTACTTTTTTTATTAATATCATTGTATTTCTTTGATATATTTTTTTTCTAACTCTTGTAATTTTAAACAGGGTTTTCATTTCCTCCTTTAACATAACACAACAAACTTCCCTACACTCACAACATTTTGTGGGGCCCACACATTTTAAAACAAAAAAGAAAAGAAAAAAATATTGCACGCAAAACGAATCTCTATAACATTACACAATCACTTTTCCGACAACATAATAAACATAAAACCCTTTTAAATATTTATTAAAAATTCATATAATTGTTTAAAATCTTAAAAATTCATATTGTCCCTTCTTGTTTTATAACTTTTATTGAAACCATTTAAAATTCAATTTATAAAATTTTGATTGTAAAAAATATCTTTAAAAATTTACAATTTTAGATAATCTTTTAAAATTTATAAGATTTTTTGTATCTCAAAATAATCTTTTAAAATTTTAATGGAATATCACCCTTAAGAGCCTAAAGAGCATGTGAGGTTGTGGAATCACCAAAACAATATGCTGAAAATGAAAAAGTAAAGCTAAGATAAACCCGAAGATGGAAAGTCAAAGCACTAAAATGATGTTATGAAAAATTAAAAATAGGGATTTATTAATCTTATGTTAGATAAAACAAAATCTATCTCCTACAGACACAAATTCAAGATGGGTCCCACTCTACTTTTTCTCTCTCTTTCTTTAAAAGTGGACCTCACCTTATAAATAAGTCAGTATGAGATAACAATTATCTCCTATTACATGAGAAAACTAATACCCATAAAAATATCATGTATTAGATAGTATTATTGTTGGGAAAACATTTTCTCCTACTAAAGACTCAATGTATAAGTGGGACCGACAAAATAGTGGAGAGAGAAAAAAGTTTAAGGTGAGACCCACTTATACATTGTGTAGGAGAAAATTTTCTCCTTTGAGAAAATGTTTTACCATTATTTTTTGAGATTAATGATGGAAAGATTTTTTTTCAAATTTTTTTTAGTTTCTTATAACAAATGTTGAAAAAAAACTTACCCCATCCTACTTTCTCAGAATTTCTAGAATAATTTCCTTACCAAACAACTCTAAAGCAATAGACGACAGAGAATTGATGCAGCTGTGGTTCTTGCCATTAGGGGTGAAACTGGGCCGGGCCGGCCCACAGAGGCCTACAGCCCAGCCCATTAGTGGCTTAGCCTGGCTCGGCCTTTTTCTTGGCAAGTTGGGCTTGGGCTGGTGTAAAGGTTTGATTACATAATTGGGCCGGAGGCTTAATATATTAAGCCTGGCCCATGAGCCTCCAAGGCTGGCCCAATTGTTCTAGATAGTTCTGGTTTGGAATCTCAGTTACTAGAGTTAATAACATACCAAAAATTCTTTTTACTTTTTACTCATATCTTATAAGACGACAGCGTTATTGCTAAGTCTTAATTCACCTGCAAGCTCCCGAGTCCCGAGTAAGACACACCACCGCTGTTCACGCCACCACCGCCGTCCTCCACCGTTCACGCCACCACCGTTGTCCACCAACTTCAAGTTATCTCTCATCTGTGTGTGTTTACTTATCAGATAAATAGAGTTCGTCGTTCATATTGATCTTGATTAGAAAAATCTTAATATCAGATTATCTGATTTGTAATGTTTAATTGAAAGGCTGAGAAGGAAAGAGGTGGATTTCGAATCATCGAATCATCATGGTTATGTTTGGACGTTAAAATTGTGATTTTTATTTTAACAATAGAATTTGAGTATTTTGTGGAGTTAATTCATGATCTGGTTGGAAGTTAAAAATTAACAGGCTAACGGGCCGGGTCGGGCCATTTATTTTTTTATTAATGGGCCAAGACAGGCTAACAGTTAGACTAATACTATGCTATCGGGCCGGGCCAAATTGAAATTTTTTGGCATAGGCTTGGGCTTTACGGGGCAAAGCTCGGCCCAGCCCAGCCCACTTTCACCCCTCCTTGCCATATAAAACCTAAACAAAAAACACAAGGGAACCCACTCACTCTCAAAGAGCTTGGACTCACTTTTTTTTTTTTTTGGTAAACAACAGGGACTAAAGAGCGTGGACTCACTTACTATCACATACCATTGCATATAGCCAGGAAGAAAGCGTACTCCGCGCGCGTGGTAATTAATTGCTGAACGACAATGTTGTCGTATAGTATCTACGTTTCGAAAGAGGTACCCAGATTTCAGAAAATAACCAAAACGCGCAAAAGATTGGAATAGTACGAAAAAATTCTCAACTTGGGAAAGAAAACACAAAGCGAAATGTAACGGACCCTCATGCTGAACTGGGCTCAGTGGTGCGAACCCGCAAGAAGCCCAATTATTTGAATGATTATGAGACCAGCTGATATAGTCTTGGCCTAATGAACCTCTTTAAATGTCTTCTAATTAGTACTATTAATTGCCATACGGGCTTATGTAGTCTTGGGCCAATGAACCTCTTTAAATGTCTTTTAATTAGTACTATTAATAGCCATACGGGCTTATGAGTGGATAGGAAAGCCCAATATGAATAGGGCATTGTATATAGTGACCTAAGACCAATGAATATGATTATGAAAATTCTGAATAATTCTTCTCTCTACAATCTCTTCTTTCTCTCTCTCTACCTCCCTTTCTAATTCCCTGAATTCTAATAGATCTACGAATAGTGCGCCACACGAAACAAGAAGGGTTGTGGTACTGTTCTTACGAGGTTGTCATGCCAATGTCAAAAGTGAAAGAGGAACCTGAAGCCACACCCTTACCTTCTTCTTATGTGTTACTTTTGCGAATCGTGAGCAAAAGGAGAACTTGGGTATGCATATTTGTTCTTTTTTATGGCTTGCTTTTGACATGTTCATGGAATTTCCTCAACCACATGATTTCATGGTACAAGTTGCAAGCTGAATCATCCACTTCATGGTGGCCTGCTCTATACGCCTCGGTGCTTCTTGGAACATATTTTGGGCTTTTTTCGATGGTTGCAGCTCTTGCAGGGGTGGTGCCTGCGGTTCTGGTGACGTGTATCGCCATCATGGTGTTGTTGGCTTTCTTTGGTAAGCCTAAAAGAGTTTTGGTTGTTGAGGGGAGGAAGATCACCATGGGAATTCTCGGTTTTGTGATGAAGGTTTTGATAAAGGGAGGGAAGGCTGTTGCTGCAGTTTGTGCTGTTTTGGGGTATTTTGTTTGTGTTGGAATGAGATGATATTTTTTGTGTCGTATAATTGTTGGAATTTTAATGATTAATTACATATTTACATAACCATAGGCGATTTGTATTAAATAGAAATAGTAACAGTTTATTTTATTTCCTTATTCATAGCTGATTGACATCGAATTTATAATGGACCTAGAGTCCTTATTTATGTATATAATTACCCAATTAGAGGAAGAATAAACATGCAGAAATATTCATAATATGGCACCATTGTTTTGACATGGTATCAAAACATTTCTGATCTAGGAACCTATTTCCATTAAACTTCCCACATCGTATTTTTTCAATTTTCCCGTTTTGAATTTCTTTTTTCTGTTACCTATTTCGGATTTTTATTCAATAAACATCATCGGAAGAAAATAAATTGTTACTATTTCTATTTAATACAAATCTCCTATGATTATGTCAATCAACTGCAAATAAGAAAATTAATTTTTTTAATACCAATTTCTTATGATTATATAACTGTGTAGTCAATGATTAAAATTATAATAATTATATAACTCAATAAATATTATCTTATTTCAACAAGATGGAACATTAAAGGTGTTGAATCTTGAATTTGGTGTGATGGGTTTGCTGCGGTGGTTGGGTTAGTGAGATTTCGGGTTAGATGGGGTTTGCAAATCTAACATAATGGTGGGTGTGATTTGGTAATGTGCTGTGATCACTTTTTAGATATTTGTTTAGGGGATATGTTATACTTAGTATCTATTTTTTTTACTATCTCTTACTACCAAATCTTAACCGTTAATTTTTGTCAATCTAACAGTTATAATTTATGGGGTCATATTTATTAATTAATTATTAATTTATAATAAATTATAACCGTTTGTGCCGTTATTAATCTTAACCTGCCGATTTGTATAGCTGCTTAACAATATTGTCGATGCCAGTGCATGCTCTTCATGATTCATTAATTTTATAAGCACTTTTGTCTTTTATGTTTGGTAATCATCATTTAAGAAATTGTAATTGGAAGTTTATAAATTTAAAGCTTTGAAAAATAATAGAAAGAAAAAATTTAATGGGATGCGGGAAGTTTAATATAATAATATGGGATAGGATCAACTTACACCAGCATAATAAATCTTACACTAAATCTTAACCGTTGATTTCCGTGCATCCAACAGTTGAGATTTATTGGGAATTAAAAATTAATTAATGAGTGAGAGCTACTAAATCTTAACCGTTAGATGCAAAAAATCAATGATTAAGATTTAAGATAAGACTTATTCATCTTACACCACCGGTGTAAGATGATGCTGCCCCTAATAATGTATATCAGTCTTCAAAAATCAAGTCAATAAGCTGAAGTTTGTATCAAATAAAGAATAATTTATTCCAAATAATTAATTATGGAAGTGGACTAGTGAAGTTTTAGTTGTAATATCCTTAGAAAAGCAAACTTGATCATAGAACCATTGCCATATCACTCAATTATAGCATACGACACACTCACTCCCATGATTTCACCTATGATATGATCAAATTGCACATTGCCAGCAGCAGTATCTGAATACTTCATGTTTTAAGTTTCTTACATGGTTCAGCTCATTGGGCATTCGGGTCAATTTTTGTTTTGAAAGATGTCTACCCTTAAACACCTATAGAGCAGACCAGCTTCCCAACATAAGACATTAAAGTGGCTTACCTCGGAAGACTCCTCCCTCCCCTTTTATCTCCACATGTACCCAAACTGTTACATGGAAACGCTCTCCCTCACCTTTCTCTCCGTAGCAGCTATTGTCAGCATGGCAGCAGTTGCAAGAAGTCCTATCCCAATTAGGCCAAGTTACTTTGATTTCCCCCATAACAGTTGACTTGATACACCCTTCTACTAGATTGGAGGCCTATAAATACCCATTTCCTCGCCACTTGATAGGATCTTTAACTCATGAGCCGTTACCATGCCCATATGAAGAGCCTTCACAACCATTAACCACACCCTCACTCTTTATACTTCATTGATGGGAACACCTCTCATAGTCTTGGTCTTCACCATAGCTATGTTTAGTACCTGTATAATAATTATCACACCTCCCCCCCTATATTGGGCTCTTTGTAATCGAAAGGTACAGGAGATAATCTTGTTCCGGACGATTCAGGATTAAGGCTTTAAACCTCTCCCGAAGATGGTAATGTGAAGTCCCGAATACATGCTTTCATCTCACCTGCTCAACTTCCATGTGCTAATTAAGCTACCATCGTTTAATAATACATATGTTTTTTTTTTTTTTGGTAATCATACATATGTTATTTTAATATCATTTTAAGCAGCAGGTGCATTAAGTAAGAGATAATAACTTGAAAAAAATTGCTATACTTATTTTTTTTTGTCTTATTTAGAATTTTATGTTGCCAATGATGTAAGTTAGGAGTGATATTATGTAACGTTATGTCACGAACTACATAACCTTTATAAATAGTTTATATTTATAAGATAACAGGTCCATACAAGTTGCTAGCGTCAAGCCTACTTCATCCTTAAAGTACAGAAAGCAACAAGAAGAACATTTAAAGTTTTGTTAATCTTATATCCTTTTTTTGCTTTTACATAAACTCAAGACTATTTATATATAGCATTTTTAATATTGAGTAGTTATCAATGAGACACGAAAATTAATTGAGCAATGCTAAAAAAAAATTCTTTGTGCCGTACAACAAGAACGGGTCCTCAGTTATCACATGCTTGTGGGCCAACTAGACTTACCCTCCATTAATATATGGGCCAAATTGGTATATAGTTAAACAGCCCACTAACAAAGTCTTATCCCATTAATTCATGACTCACTTTGAGGCTTCATTTTTCTATTGCTACGGTGTTAAGGGTGCTGAACCCTTAAAGAGAAAACAAGAACAATAGAGAACCAAAAGACGTTTCTGATTTATTTGCTTGAATGAATTGTATCAGTTACAATAGTTGTTACTATATACTAATGACAGCAAGCTACATATTGTAACCGCCAAGGCCACGTCATCAATTACAATTATAAAGACTAACATGTATAACCGACAGTAACTTCTCTATTACATTTCTATTAACATCAAAGTAACTAATCCTTACAATGTATTGTAACTACCCACTATATTTCTAATGAATATTTACTACAAAATCTTTTACCCAACTAGGGGCTCCACTTCTCCTCTTCCTATCATTATCCCCATCTTGCAAAGCAACCTTGTCCTCAAGGTTCAAATGAGGGTAGTATTGTTTAAGGTCCAACTCATTCTCCCAAGTGGCATCCTCTTGTAAAGGACGAGAACACTGGATCAAGTATTGAGTGGCAGAAAAAGAAAATTTGCCTGAAACCTTGCGTGACATAAGAACAGCAGCAGGTTCTTGAACAGGGAAATTGCCATTATTGAAAATCGGTAAAGTTGGAACCAAATTAGGGTGATCACCCTTGAAGGGTTTCAAGACCGAAACATGAAAAGATGAGTGCATTTTGCTACCCTGCAACTCAGCTTTACATCCAGTGAGGATCACTGCACCATTTCCAACAGCATCAACCAACCAAGTGGTGTCAGTGCCCTTTTTATCTCCTGTTCTACAACCATAACAGCATGAACCACAATAGTGATCTGCTGAAGAATTTATTGCAACTGACTCAACTTTTAAACCAGTTTTCTCGCATTCTTGTTTGAGATTTTGAAAGCTTTCCTTGTTGCATTTCTCTATCACACCAATCCTTCTGCACACGGTGTCCATGGCTGATTGATAATTATAGCTTCTAAAAAATGGGATTTTATATTTTTGAGACCATTCCCTCAGAACAGGATCAGGTGTTTTGATGCATGTAGACCAGTTTATAGCAGAGCCTCCACCCACTGTTGAGCCAGCCAAAATCATCAACTTCCCCTCAAGACTTGGCATAAGTCCACCTGATTCATATTGCGCAGTCATGGATGGACCATGTAAAGAAGAATAATCATTGGCAACATAATATTCTCCTTTCTCTAGTACTATTACTTTCTGACCATAGTTTGCAAGAACTGCAGCTGCAACTCCTCCACCACAACCAGAACTGACAATGACAACATCACATTTGACCTTGTACATGTTCTGCTTTACATCTTCAGTGACTTCAAGGAATTTCTCAGTGAGGGATTGGACTAAAGTAGAATCAGTTTTGTACATAGTCTCTATTAATCCCTCTTGAAGGGGCCTCTCCTTTCGTTTGAACTTTTCCCTTGTGTCCACTTTGTACCCCATTGCTTTCCATGCAGGATTATTCCCATTTACATCAGTCCTTGAGAAGAAATTGTAGAAGCAGACAAGTTTGATCAGCACAAACACCACTCGCAGAGGCACCCACTTCTTTTCCCTCATAATGATCTCCAAAAAATATATGTTCTGAAAGCTAGATATTGAGCCAACAGCCCAACTCTTCATATTCTTTTCCAATTCATCCCTTGGCGTTGCCAGATGTAAAGACAGGCACAGTTTCAAGAAAAAAGCATCCATGATGACACCAGCCAAGTAACCAACATGAAAATCTCTATAACTAAGCCAGCCACAAACATCATGGCTCACAAGAGGCAACAAAGATTCAAAGCCATCAACACTATCCACCCAAACAAGAGCCAAATCAGGGAAAGGAAAAATCAAATTCAAACTTACGGAATCAGGTTCCTCCTCAGAAATCTTACTACAGCAAACGCTTATATACCCAAGAACTGTATCTACCAAAGACTTCACCTCCCTCATTGCTTTCTTCTCTTTCTTCAATCTCAATTCACTTCCAAGTATTTCCAGAAGCACTCTATGAACCACAAAAACAACAGGAACCAGTAAAGCAATGCTCTTTGAAGCACCAACCGAGGCTGAACATGCAGATAGCATCTGAAACAAGTCTTTTGCGGCCAGTATTCGATCCAAGGCATCACCTTTTTCCAAATTACGGCTATGAAAGTTGATTGCAGCATAGACCCATATCACCTCAAAGGGTGGATCAACCTTAGCTTCCATCAATTCATGAAATGCATCGACGAAAAGAGAAAAATCCGAGGATTCTTTGGGAATCTCAGCCAAAAGGGTTTGCATTGACTGTTTCAACTTGAGGGAATAGTTTTCACCCACAAGAGGGACCAAACCTGAAATCTTCATTAGAGCAGACACATAGGCAACGATCCAATCTTGGTCTCCTGGGTCCCAATAGAACAAAGCGTCAGATAGCATCATGGACCAAGACCTTGTATTTAAGCTAGGCATTTCATCAAACATGTGTCTGGCATACCCATTTTTGGCAAGACTGGACAGCAAGGAAGCGTTGAAGATTCCCCCAAATTTGGGTTTCAACATCTGCAAAAACTGCACAGAACCCTTCTTCATCGAGTTGCAAAATTTCGAATGGGACTGGTTCACTTCTTTCCTCGACAAGGGACGCTTGTTCCCAAAAGCCTTGCAGCGCTGACCTGATCTGGGCCTTGGGGCCTGCGAAATTGAAGGAGCAGTTACAAGGAGAGGAGCTATGGAACTAGCCTTTGGAAAATCGACACTCATCTTGGCGAAATCGGCGCGCAACTCGGTTCTTAATCTTGCAAAGTCAGCGTGCATCTCGGTGCTCAACTTTGCCAAATTAGTAATGGATACAGCAAGATTTTTGAAGAGTGTTGTAATGGAAGGTGTTGCAATTCCATCCGGCATCGTGAACAACGAAGAGGAGCTCATCAAGATGAAAGCACCAATGTTAAGGGTGCTGAACCCTTAAAGAGAAAACAAGAACAATAGAGAACCAAAAGACGTTTCTGATTTATTTGCTTGAATGAATTGTATCAGTTACAATAGCTGTTACTATATACTAATGACAGCAAGCTACATATTGTAACCGCCAAGGCCACGTCATCAATTACAATTATAAAGACTAACATGTATAACCGACAGTAACTTCTCTATTACATTTCTATTAACATCACAGTAACTAATCCTTACAATGTATTGTAACTACCCACTATATTTCTAATGAATATTTACTACAAAATCTTTTACCCAACTAGGGGCTCCACTTCTCCTCTTCCTATCATTATCCCCATCTTGCAAAGCAACCTTGTCCTCAAGGTTCAAATGAGGGTAGTATTGTTTAAGGTCCAGCTCATTCTCCCAAGTGGCATCCTCTTGTGAAGGACGAGAACACTGGATCAAGTATTGAGTGGCAGAAAAAGAAAATTTGCCTGAAACCTTGCGTGACATAAGAACAGCAGCAGGGTCTTGAACAGGGAAATTGCCATTATTGAAAATCGGTAAAGTTGGAACCAAATTAGGGTGATCACCCTTGAAGGGTTTCAAGACCGAAACATGAAAAGATGAGTGCATTTTGCTACCCTGCAACTCAGCTTTACATCCAGTGAGGATCACTGCACCATTTCCAACAGCATCAACCAACCAAGTGGTGTCAGTGCCCTTTTTATCTCCTGTTCTACAACCATAACAGCATGAACCACAATAGTGATCTGCTGAAGAATTTATTGCAACTGACTCAACTTTTAAACCAGTTTTCTCGCATTCTTGTTTGAGATTTTGAAAGCTTTCCGTGTTGCATTTCTCTATCACACCAATCCTTCTGCACACGGTGTCCATGGCTGATTGATAATTATAGCTTCTAAAAAATGGGATTTTATATTTTTGAGACCATTCCCTCAGAACAGGATCAGGTGTTTTGATGCATGCAGACCAGTTTATAGCAGAGCCTCCACCCACTGTTGAGCCAGCCAAAATCATCAACTTCCCCTCAAGACTTGGCATAAGTCCACCTGATTCATATTGCGCAGTCATGGATGGACCATGTAAAGAAGAATAATCATTGGCAACATAATATTCTCCTTTCTCTAGTACTATTACTTTCTGACCATAGTTTGCAAGAACTGCAGCTGCAACTCCTCCACCACAACCAGAACTGACAATGACAACATCACATTTGACCTTGTACATGTTCTGCTTTACATCTTCAGTGACTTCAAGGAATTTCTCAGTGAGGGATTGGACTAAAGTAGAATCAGTTTTGTACATAGTCTCTATTAATCCCTCTTGAAGAGGCCTCTCCTTTCGTTTGAACTTTTCCCTTGTGTCCACTTTGTACCCCATTGCTTTCCATGCAGGATTATTCCCATTTACATCAGTCCTTGAGAAGAAATTGTAGAAGCAGACAAGTTTGATCAGCACAAACACCACTCGCAGAGGCACCCACTTCTTTTCCCTCATAATGATCTCCAAAAAATATATGTTCTGAAAGCTAGATATTGAGCCAACAGCCCAACTCTTCATATTCTTTTCCAATTCATCCCTTGGCGTTGCCAGATGTAAAGACAGGCACAGTTTCAAGAAAAAAGCATCCATGATGACACCAGCCAAGTAACCAACATGAAAATCTCTATAACTAAGCCAGCCACAAACATCATGGCTCACAAGAGGCAACAAAGATTCAAAGCCATCAACACTATCCACCCAAACAAGAGCCAAATCAGGGAAAGGAAAAATCAAATTCAAACTTACGGAATCAGGTTCCTCCTCAGAAATCTTACTACAGCAAACGCTTATATACCCAAGAACTGTATCTACCAAAGACTTCACCTCCCTCATTGCTTTCTTCTCTTTCTTCAATCTCAATTCACTTCCAAGTATTTCCAGAAGCACTCTATGAACCACAAAAACAACAGGAACCAGTAAAGCAATGCTCTTTGAAGCACCAACCGAGGCTGAACATGCAGATAGCATCTGAAACAAGTCTTTTGCGGCCAGTATTCGATCCAAGGCATCACCTTTTTCCAAATTACGGCTATGAAAGTTGATTGCAGCATAGACCCATATCACCTCAAAGGGTGGATCAACCTTAGCTTCCATCAATTCATGAAATGCATCGACGAAAAGAGAAAAATCCGAGGATTCTTTGGGAATCTCAGCCAAAAGGGTTTGCATTGACTGTTTCAACTTGAGGGAATAGTTTTCACCCACAAGAGGGACCAAACCTGAAATCTTCATTAGAGCAGACACATAGGCAACGATCCAATCTTGGTCTCCTGGGTCCCAATAGAACAAAGCGTCAGATAGCATCATGGACCAAGACCTTGTATTTAAGCTAGGCATTTCATCAAACATGTGTCTGGCATACCCATTTTTGGCAAGACTGGACAGCAAGGAAGCGTTGAAGATTCCCCCAAATTTGGGTTTCAACATCTGCAAAAACTGCACAGAACCCTTCTTCATCGAGTTGCAAAATTTCGAATGGGACTGGTTCACTTCTTTCCTCGACAAGGGACGCTTGTTCCCAAAAGCCTTGCAGCGCTGACCTGATCTGGGCCTTGGGGCCTGCGAAATTGAAGGAGCAGTTACAAGGAGAGGAGCTATGGAACTAGCCTTTGGAAAATCGACACTCATCTTGGCGAAATCGGCGCGCAACTCGGTTCTTAATCTTGCAAAGTCAGCGTGCATCTCGGTGCTCAACTTTGCCAAATTAGTAATGGATACAGCAAGATTTTTGAAGAGTGTTGTAATGGAAGGTGTTGCAATTCCATCCGGCATCGTGAACAACGAAGAGGAGCTCATCAAGATGAAAGCACCAATGTTAAGGGTGCTGAACCCTTAAAGAGAAAACAAGAACAATAGAGAACCAAAAGACGTTTCTGATTTATTTGCTTGAATGAATTGTATCAGTTACAATAGCTGTTACTATATACTAATGACAGCAAGCTACATATTGTAACCGCCAAGGCCACGTCATCAATTACAATTATAAAGACTAACATGTATAACCGACAGTAACTTCTCTATTACATTTCTATTAACATCACAGTAACTAATCCTTACAATGTATTGTAACTACCCACTATATTTCTAATGAATATTTACTACAAAATCTTTTACCCAACTAGGGGCTCCACTTCTCCTCTTCCTATCATTATCCCCATCTTGCAAAGCAACCTTGTCCTCAAGGTTCAAATGAGGGTAGTATTGTTTAAGGTCCAGCTCATTCTCCCAAGTGGCATCCTCTTGTAAAGGACGAGAACACTGGATCAAGTATTGAGTGGCAGAAAAAGAAAATTTGCCTGAAACCTTGCGTGACATAAGAACAGCAGCAGGTTCTTGAACAGGGAAATTGCCATTATTGAAAATCGGTAAAGTTGGAACCAAATTAGGGTGATCACCCTTGAAGGGTTTCAAGACCGAAACATGAAAAGATGAGTGCATTTTGCTACCCTGCAACTCAGCTTTACATCCAGTGAGGATCACTGCACCATTTCCAACAGCATCAACCAACCAAGTGGTGTCAGTGCCCTTTTTATCTCCTGTTCTACAACCATAACAGCATGAACCACAATAGTGATCTGCTGAAGAATTTATTGCAACTGACTCAACTTTTAAACCAGTTTTCTCGCATTCTTGTTTGAGATTTTGAAAGCTTTCCTTGTTGCATTTCTCTATCACACCAATCCTTCTGCACACGGTGTCCATGGCTGATTGATAATTATAGCTTCTAAAAAATGGGATTTTATATTTTTGAGACCATTCCCTCAGAACAGGATCAGGTGTTTTGATGCATGCAGACCAGTTTATAGCAGAGCCTCCACCCACTGTTAAGCCAGCCAAAATCATCAACTTCCCCTCAAGACTTGGCATAAGTCCACCTGATTCATATTGCGCAGTCATGGATGGACCATGTAAAGAAGAATAATCATTGGCAACATAATATTCTCCTTTCTCTAGTACTATTACTTTCTGACCATAGTTTGCAAGAACTGCAGCTGCAACTCCTCCACCACAACCAGAACTGACAATGACAACATCACATTTGACCTTGTACATGTTCTGCTTTACATCTTCAGTGACTTCAAGGAATTTCTCAGTGAGGGATTGGACTAAAGTAGAATCAGTTTTGTACATAGTCTCTATTAATCCCTCTTGAAGAGGCCTCTCCTTTCGTTTGAACTTTTCCCTTGTGTCCACTTTGTACCCCATTGCTTTCCATGCAGGATTATTCCCATTTACATCAGTCCTTGAGAAGAAATTGTAGAAGCAGACAAGTTTGATCAGCACAAACACCACTCGCAGAGGCACCCACTTCTTTTCCCTCATAATGATCTCCAAAAAATATATGTTCTGAAAGCTAGATATTGAGCCAACAGCCCAACTCTTCATAATCTTTTCCAATTCATCCCTTGGCGTTGCCAGATGTAAAGACAGGCACAGTTTCAAGAAAAAAGCATCCATGATGACACCAGCCAAGTAACCAACATGAAAATCTCTATAACTAAGCCAGCCACAAACATCATGGCTCACAAGAGGCAACAAAGATTCAAAGCCATCAACACTATCCACCCAAACAAGAGCCAAATCAGGGAAAGGAAAAATCAAATTCAAACTTACGGAATCAGGTTCCTCCTCAGAAATCTTACTACAGCAAACACTTATATACCCAAGAACTGTATCTACCAAAGACTTCACCTCCCTCATTGCTTTCTTCTCTTTCTTCAATCTCAATTCACTTCCAAGTATTTCCAGAAGCACTCTATGAACCACAAAAACAACAGGAACCAGTAAAGCAATGCTCTTTGAAGCACCAACCGAGGCTGAACATGCAGATAGCATCTGAAACAAGTCTTTTGCGGCCAGTATTCGATCCAAGGCATCACCTTTTTCCAAATTACGGCTATGAAAGTTGATTGCAGCATAGACCCATATCACCTCAAAGGGTGGATCAACCTTAGCTTCCATCAATTCATGAAATGCATCGACGAAAAGAGAAAAATCCGAGGATTCTTTGGGAATCTCAGCCAAAAGGGTTTGCATTGACTGTTTCAACTTGAGGGAATAGTTTTCACCCACAAGAGGGACCAAACCTGAAATCTTCATTAGAGCAGACACATAGGCAACGATCCAATCTTGGTCTCCTGGGTCCCAATAGAACAAAGCGTCAGATAGCATCATGGACCAAGACCTTGTATTTAAGCTAGGCATTTCATCAAACATGTGTCTGGCATACCCATTTTTGGCAAGACTGGACAGCAAGGAAGCGTTGAAGATTCCCCCAAATTTGGGTTTCAACATCTGCAAAAACTGCACAGAACCCTTCTTCATCGAGTTGCAAAATTTCGAATGGGACTGGTTCACTTCTTTCCTCGACAAGGGACGCTTGTTCCCAAAAGCCTTGCAGCGCTGACCTGATCTGGGCCTTGGGGCCTGCGAA
Source organism: Gastrolobium villosum (assembly GCA_032173675.1). Taxonomy (NCBI): domain Eukaryota; kingdom Viridiplantae; phylum Streptophyta; class Magnoliopsida; order Fabales; family Fabaceae; genus Gastrolobium; species Gastrolobium villosum. Next base: position 7,802 of record JAVKPL010004895.1, on the reverse strand, counting down.
ATTGAAGGAGCAGTTACAAGGAGAGGAGCTATGGAACTAGCCTTTGGAAAATCGACACTCATCTTGGCGAAATCGGCGCGCAACTCGGTTCTTAATCTTGCAAAGTCAGCGTGCATCTCGGTGCTCAACTTTGCCAAATTAGTAATGGATACAGCAAGATTTTTGAAGAGTGTTGTAATGGAAGGTGTTGCAATTCCATCCGGCATCGTGAACAACGAAGAGGAGCTCATCAAGATGAAAGCACCAATGTTAAGGGTGCTGAACCCTTAAAGAGAAAACAAGAACAATAGAGAACCAAAAGACGTTTCTGATTTATTTGCTTGAATGAATTGTATCAGTTACAATAGCTGTTACTATATACTAATGACAGCAAGCTACATATTGTAACCGCCAAGGCCACGTCATCAATTACAATTATAAAGACTAACATGTATAACCGACAGTAACTTCTCTATTACATTTCTATTAACATCACAGTAACTAATCCTTACAATGTATTGTAACTACCCACTATATTTCTAATGAATATTTACTACAAAATCTTTTACCCAACTAGGGGCTCCACTTTTCCTCTTCCTATCATACGGACTGTAGTAAAAGAGAATCAAACAAACCCAAAAATTTAGTGTTCAAAAAAAAAAAAACAAACCCAAAACTTTACCCCAAAAAAAGATATAAAAAAAATTACTTGTATAGTTGTATTGTACCTCACAATATTTTTTCTCTTTTCACTCTAAAAGGGTGTATTGGATTGAAAATTTAAAGTATTTTAATGGATTATTTTTGGACAAAAAATTTCATTAGTATTCAATTAAGACTTGAAAGGATTAAAAAAAAGTCACGTGATATTCGATTAAGATTTTAAAAGATTAATTTAAAGTCTATCCAAATCCGGTGGTATTCAATCAGGACATTAAATAACGAAAAAAATAATAATCTTGTGGTATTCAAAAATTTGACAGTTTGAGTGGATTTTCTATTGATATGGATTTCATTAGACTTTTTAGTAAGAAATATAAATTGAATGTCTCTCTCACAATCTCACTATAACCCTAGAATTTCTTGATATTTCTACATTGCAGTGTCTTCTTCTTCCTTTGACGGGTCGACCCGCTCGAAACAGATTCCGTCATGGGAGCTTCATTAAAGCTTAAAAACATCAAAATTTTGAGCATTTTTTTCACAAAACAACCCATAAACAACATTCAACAAGATTCTACTCTAATCCATCTCAAAACAACAGATTTTTAGCCATTTTTTAGAGCTTTTGAAAGTTCAAAAATTAATTTTTCAAGATATGAGTTGTGATTTTTCTTAGCACAAATATATGAGATTTTTGTATTAAAAATAACATAAAACAGTGGGAAAACAACATGGGAACAAGAATTCCCAAATCAATTTTCGTTTTACATAAATGAAATAAGATTTATTTAAAGAAAGATGGAAACTTTTATAATATAAACCATATGTTTCGTAACAATGCATTCATGAACGAAATCCTTTGCTATAGGAAATGATTTCAAACAATTTTTGTATCAATAGGTCACTCAAAACTTGTTTTTCAAAAGACCCAAAGCAAATTAAGGTTTCAAATGTATCAATTGAAAATAATTTAAGAAGTTTTCTAAACTTTCATTTAATAAAACCGAGAAATTTAGATTCAACATTTTCTTAGAATACTTAATGAAAACATGCATATGAATATATGATATATGGTTAGAAAACTCTCATCACTAGAACAAAACCCCCAAGGTTCCCAAGATCAATGGAAAAAAATTCCAAACAAAATTTTATCATGAACTTTAGATTTTATATGCAAATTTTGAATTATTTTAATAAATAAAAAAATAGTGGGTCTTATAACCATATATGCATAGCTCTAATACAAGATGAAGTAGATAATTTTCATTACATTGGTCAAACCCAAAAGCAGAAACAAGAAGATGTTAATGTTTGGAGGGCTAGTATAAATATGTGGAGATCTGCGGCTTAGTAATACATCAAATTACATTTGGTTTTACTTTTTTTATTAATATCATTGTATTTCTTTGATATATTTTTTTTCTAACTCTTGTAATTTTAAACAGGGTTTTCATTTCCTCTTTTAACATAACACAACAAACTTCCCTACACTCACAACATTTTGTGGGGCCCACACATTTTAAAACAAAAAAGAAAAAAAAATATTGCACGCAAAACGAATCTCTATAACATTACACAATCACTTTTCCGACAACATAATAAACATAAAACCCTTTTAAATATTTATTAAAAATTCATATAATTGTTTAAAATCTTATAAATTCATATTGTCCCTTCTTGTTTTATAACTTTTATTGAAACCATTTAAAATTCAATTTATAAAATTTTGATTGTAAAAAATATCTTTAAAAATTTACAATTTTAGATAATCTTTTAAAATTTATAAGATTTTTTGTATCTCAAAATAATCTTTTAAAATTTTAATGGAATATCACCCTTAAGAGCCTAAAGAGCATGTGAGGTTGTGGAATCACCAAAACAATATGCTGAAAATGAAAAAGTAAAGCTAAGATAAACCCGAAGATGGAAAGTCAAAGCACTAAAATGATGTTATGAAAAAATAAAAATAGGGATTTATTAATCTTATGTTAGATAAAACAAAATCTATCTCCTACACACACAAATTCAAGATGGGTCCCACTCTACTTTTTCTCTCTCTTTCCTTAAAAGTGGACCTCACCTTATAAATAAGTCAGTAGGAGATAACAATTATCTCCTATTACATGAGAAAACTAATACCCATAAAAATATCATGTATTAGATAGTATTATTGTTGGGAAAACATTTTCTCCTACTAAAGACTCAATGTATAAGTGGGACCGACAAAATAGTGGAGAGAGAAAAAAGTTTAAGGTGAGACCCACTTATACATTGTGTAGGAGAAAATTTTCTCCTTTGAGAAAATGTTTTCCCATTATTGTTTGAGATTAATGATGGAAAGAATTTTTTTCAAATTTTTTTAGTTTCTTATAACAAACGTTGAAAAAAAACTTACCCCATCCTACTTTCTCAGAATTTCTAGAATAATCTCCTTACCAAACAACTCTAAAGCAATAGACGACAGAGAATTGATGCAGCTGTGGTTCTTGCCATTAGGGGTGAAACTGGGCCGGGCCGACCCACAGAGGCCTACAGCCCAGCCCATTAGTGGCTTAGCCTGGCTCGGCCTTTTTCTTGGCAAGTTGGGCTTGGGCTGGTGTAAAGGTTTGATTACATAATTGGGCCGGAGGCGTAATATATTAAGCCTGGCCCATGAGCCTCCAAGGCTGGCCCAATTGTTCTGGATAGTCCTGGTTTGGAATCTCAGTTACTAGAGTTAATAACATACCAAAAATTCTTTTTACTTTTTACTCATATCTTATAAGACGACAGCGTTATTGCTAAGTCTTAATTCACCTGCAAGCTCCCGAGTCCCGAGTAAGACACACCACCGCTGTTCACGCCACCACCGCCGTCCTCCACCGTTCACGCCACCACCGTTGTCCACCAACTTCAAGTTATCTCTCATCTCTGTGTGTTTACTTATCAGATAAATAGAGTTCGTCGTTCATATTGATCTTGATTAGAAAAAGCTTAATATCAGATTATCTGATTTGTAATGTTTAATTGAAAGGCTGAGAAGGAAAGAGGTGTATTTGGAATCATCGAATCATCATGGTTCTGTTTGGACGTTAAAATTGTGATTTTTATTTTAACAATAGAATTTGAGTATTTTGTGGAGTTAATTCATGATCTGCTTGGAAGTTAAAAATTAACAGGCTAACGGGCCGGGTCGGGCCATTTATTTTTTTATTAATGGGCCAAGACAGGCTAACAGTTAGACTAATACTATGCTATCGGGCCGGGCCAAATTGAAATTTTTTGGCATAGGCTTGGGCTTTACGGGGCAAAGCTCGGCCCAGCCCAGCCCACTTTCACCCCTCCTTGCCATATAAAACCTAAACAAAAAACACAAGGGAACCCACTCACTACCATTGCATATAGCCAAAGAAAGCGTGGTAATTAATTGCTGAACGACATTGTTGTCGTACTATCACATACCATTGCATATAGCCTCCCCGACACTCCAACATGTGTTATAGAAAGGTTCAAAGGTTGCGTTGCGTTGACTATTAGATTCCGCGCGCGTGGTAATTAATTGCTACATAAATTAAAAATATTATTTAATATCAAAACGTGTCCTAACGACAACATTTTTTAGAATTAACGTGTCGGAGTGTCGTGTCGTATCGTGTCACAGGTCCTGTGTCGGTGTCGATGCTACATAGGTCGTATAGTATCTACGTTTCGAAAATATTCTCAGTACGTATGCCAGATATGTAGACTCATTATGGGTGTCTATAAATTTGAACAGTATCCCCATATACTAAAACAAATGAATTGTTTTTTTCACACAAAAAAAAACAAATGAATTGGTTTGCTTGAGTAAGGGGTTCAAACCCTGCCTCAAGCAAGTTCTTGGAAAAATTTTGGGGCCAGAGGATGAGCCTCCTCCTCGGTTAGGGGATTAGTCTCATCCTTCCTCTGGTAGCGAAACTTAATGCACCTGCTGTTCGAATGAGGGGCTAGTCTACAGGGTCGTACTCCAAGGGCAAGGTGACCGGAGGAGGTTGAATGAGGATACCTACAGGTTATACAAAAAAACAAATGAATTATGTTATCAAAAAAACAAAAAAACAAATTAATTAGTAATGCACCGTAATTTAAAATAAATGAATTATTGACGTACAGAACTTCATTGCAGATGTAATATTGTAGATTTTTTTATATTAAGATTACTCGGTAACTATTTTGTCAAATATGGAAAAGAAAGTAATATATTTGCATTATCCATATTTTTATGATTACTTTCTCTCATATCTTTAATTTTTTTAATTAGAAAATACCTATTTCTGTTGTGGGGGCAAAAAAAAAAAAAAAGGAAAGGAGTTTCTCTTGCTTTTGGCATAGCGGGGCTGGCGAGAGGCCCGCACTACGGATTATTAGCTCAGTGGTAGAGCACATCCCTAATAATTGCGTCGTTGTGTCTGGACTGTGAGGCTTTCAATCACGTGGATAGTTCAATGTACTCGTCAGTGCCTGACCCTGAGATGTAGATCATTCAAGGCGCGTTAGCATGACGTACTTCTCCTGTTCGAATTGGGGTATTTGAGAACAAAGTAACTAGAAAAAAATGGATTGTTAGAACAGTCCTCTTTTTTCAATAGGGATCATCTAAAAGGAAATGTGTTTTAACTGTATTTATGCTGAAAGGTTGACATAGACATTTCCATAGTCTAAGGGCTCATTTAGATGAACTTATGAAAAAAGCATTTTTTATGCTTTGTTTATTTTAGAAATATTTTTTATAAAAGTTAAAGCTATTTAAATTTTATAAAAAATATTTTGATTTTGAAAAATTATTTAACTTTTAATTTTTACTTTGTTCAGAAATTAAAATTTTTAGTTTTCCAAAAAAAGTAGATTTTTAATTTTTTGTGGCTTTTTTTTAAGATATCTAAATAGACTTTGTAGTAATTTTTTTAGGGAAGGATATTGTAACAACCAAGTTGTGTTACTACCATGTTACTATCAATCAATCTCACCGTTAGATCGATTATGTTGATCAAACGGTTATATTTATTTCCATCTTTGTATGGTTATGACTTCCCATATTTAAAGTATTAAATATGAGGAATCATAACCATACAAAGGTGGAAATAAATATAAAGTTTTAAATTTGGGAAATCATGACTATTTGGAAATAAATATAACCATTGGATCAATATAATCGATCTAACGATGAGATTAATTGATAGTAACACAACTTGATTGTTACAATATCCTTCATATTTTTTTAATAAAATAAAGAGAAAATTATTTATCCTTTAAAATGACACGACTTATATCATTTCACTATAAAAAGAAGTGAGCGAGACATAGCGTGGAAAAGAGGTACCCAGATTTCAGAAAATAACCAAAACGCGCAAAAGATTGGAATAGTACGAAAAAGTTCTCAACTTGGGAAAGAAAACACAAAGCGAAATGTAACGGACCCTCATGCTGAACTGGGCTCAGTGGTGCGAACCCGCAAGAAGCCCAATTATTTGAATGATTATGAGACCAGCTGATATAGTCTTGGCCTAATGAACCTCTTTAAATGTCTTTTAATTAGTACTATTAATTGCCATACGGGCTTATGTAATCTTGGGCCAATGAACCTCTTTAAATGTCTTTTAATTAGTACTATTAATAGCCATACGGGCTTATGAGTGGATAGGAAAGCCCAATATGAATAGGGCATTATATATAGTGACCTAAGACCAATGAATATGATTATGAAAATTCTGAATAATTCTTCTCTCTACAATCTCTTCTTTCTCTCTCTACCTCCCTTTCTAATTCCCTGAATTCTAATAGATCTACGAATAGTGCGCCACACGAAACAAGAAGGGTTGTGGTACTGTTCTTACGAGGTTGTCATGCCAATGTCAAAAGTGAAAGAGGAACCCGAAGCCACACCCTTACCTTCTTCTTATGTGTTACTTTTGCGAATCGTGAGCAAAAGGAGAACTTGGGTATGCATATTTGTTCTTTTTTATGGCTTGCTTTTGACATGTTCATGGAATTTCCTCAACTACATGATTTCATGGTACAAGTTGCAAGCTGAATCATCCACTTCATGGTGGCCTGCTCTCTACGCCTCGGTGCTTCTTGGAACATATTTTGGGCTTTTTTCGATGGTTGCAGCTCTTGCAGTGGTGGTGCCTGCGGTTCTGGTGACGTGTATCGCCATCGTGGTGTTGTTGGCTTTCTTTGGTAAGCCTAAAAGAGCTTTGGTTGTTGAGGGGAGGAAGATCACCATGGAAATTCTCGGTTTTGTGATGAAGGTTTTGATAAAGGGAGGGAAGGCTGTTGCTGCAGTTTGTGCTGTTTTGGGGTATTTTGTTTGTGTTGGAATGAGATGATATTTTTTGTGTCGTATAATTGTTGGAATTTTAATGATTGATTACATATTTACATAACCATAGGCGATTTGTATTAAATAGAAATAGTAACAGTTTATTTTATTTCCTTATTCATAGCTGATTGACATCGAATTTATAATGGGCCTAGAGTCCTTATTTATGTATATAATTATCCAATTAGAGGAAGAATAAACATGCAGAAATATTCATAATATGGCACCATTGTTTTGACATGGTATCAAAACATTTCTGATCTAGGAACCTATTTCCATTAAACTTCCCACATTTTATTTTTTCAATTTTCCCGTTTTGAATTTCTTTTTCTGTTACCTATTTCGGATTTTTATTCAATAAACATCATCGGAAGAAAATAAATTGTTACTATTTCTATTTAATACAAATCTCCTATGATTATGTCAATCAACTGCAAATAAGAAAATTAATTTTTTTAATACCAATTTCTTATGATTATATAACTGTGTAGTCAATGATTAAAATTATAATAATTATATAACTCAATAAATATTATCTTATTTCAACAAGATGGAACATTGAAGGTGTTGAATCTTGAATTTGGTGTGATGGGTTTGCTGCGGTGGTTGGGTTAGTGAGATTTCGGGTTAGATGGGGTTTGCAAATCTAACATAATGGTGGGTGTGATTTGGTAATGTGCTGTGATCACTTTTTAGATATTTGTTTAGGGGATATGTTATACTTAGTATCTTTTTTTTTTACTATCTCTTACTATCAAATCTTAACCATTAATTTTTGTCAATCTAACAGTTATAATTTATGGGGTCATATTTATTAATT
>JAVKPL010004894.1:0-23360 GCA_032173675.1 Gastrolobium villosum | reverse complement strand
TTTGGAGTCCTCTAAGAAAAAACACTTTACGTGAAATTGAATGATGTAATTATTATCTTGACCAAACTGATGGATAGAGATGATCAAACTTTTTGATAACTAAGGGTGGTAAAGAGCATGTCTGTGATTGAATTTGTTTCAGTTTCCTTGTCTATATTTTTCTGTACACAGTACACTGTTATTGTCGTAAACATTCACCTTTATCTGAATTCGCAACGACACTATAGTGGCACAAAAGTTCATTTGAATAACATGATTACATATGTAACTATGTTTTTTTTTTTTTTTTCATGACACAGGGATTGACAAATAATGCTTCCAATGATTTTTTCCTTCCGGGTGATAATTGTCCTAATTGGCTAGCTTATACCAATGAAGGACATTCAGTGTTTTTTCAAGTGCCTGCGGATAGTGATTTTCACATGAAGGGTATGATTTTATATGTTGTTTATTCATCAAACCCTGAAAACATGGCAGTTGAAAGTGTTGTAAGTGTCTTAATCATTAATTACACAAAGTCCACCATCCTGATATACAAGGGAGACACTGCAATGTCCTTTAATGATGAAGATTGGGAGGGGTTAATGTCAAATCTAGGAGCAGGTGACAAAATTGAGATTTTTGTAGCATTTGGGAATGGAATGACTGTTAAGGAGACATCTATCTATCTGATATGTGGCCAGTCAATTATTGTGGAAATGGAGCCATCACCTGAATTGAACGTGCAACCATCATCTAATGTGAAAGTGGAGCCATCACCTGAATTGAACATGCAACCATCATCTAATGTGAAAGTGGAGCCATTACCGAAGCCTAATGAAAATATCTTCACAATACTTATCAAGAGAATGGGAGAATGTTTAGGCTTGAGCTGGAACTGAGGTTTCAACAATTTTTGATTGGGCATGTCATTGTCATAATATAGGTTCCCTTGTTTTGTGATTTGCATCGGAAAGTCTTGTTAAAAGTCCATTTCTTGTTATTATAAATCTCATGATTGCTTGACAATACAAGGTATAATGCTATAGAACTGTGAGGAAAATATTTGGTGGAATACATATATTTAACTTCTGCTCTATTTGTATTAGGATGTTTAAAGGGAAAACGTATGTAAGACAATTTGTTTGGTACCTAAATGCCTTTATTTGGGCACTTTTGATGCTTGGGAAATTTAAGTTGCTTAAGAGAATATAATGTTAATGTGCAAGTCCAGATAAGGTTGCTGAGTATTGTTAGCGCAAAGGCTCTTTTTTTTTTTTTTTGTCCGGTAAATTAAAAAGAAAAAAAATGAAATAACAGGTCAATATATTAAAAAGTGGGAACTCAATTCCCACATAAGACAGCTCATCTCAGTGCAATTTAAAGATATCATGAAATCAATTTACTTTCCTTAAAATTAAAAAATAAATAAATAAAAATCAAGCATTGCACTATGCTGCAGCAATCAAGCTTACTTCTTACTGCACTATGCATCTAATCCAAACACATTGGACACAAGCAACCAACAAACTTTTCAGCAAAAAAAGAAAGCGTATTTTGATTCCTTGTATTGAGCTGATTTCAAGTATAAAAAAGGAGAAGACAATGAGTTTGGAGAGATAGGAACAGAGATCTTGAAAGAAAACAGGAGATAGGGCAGAAAGAGGAGAAAATCAGACACACAAAAAAAATGGAGGGTGAATAGATAAAGGACCAAACAGAAATACTGATAGTGAATCCAGAGATGGATCAGACATAAAATCTTTTTTTTTTCAAGCATAAAATCTTTTAATAATAATAATAATCATAATAATAATAAAGGGAAAAGAGAGTTGGTCTCCTTGAGTCTTGACAAGTGAATTAATAAGACCTTAATGACAATAATGTTGCAGTGAAAACACTTGTCTTTTATCAACATGCTGTTATTATCTATGAGAATTGTTTTCTCCTTTTGTATATCTTCTTCTTCATCATATAAGATTAACTGCTGTGGTTTGACATTCTCTTCTGCTGTTGTTTTGTTTCAATATATGTTAGTCAATAAGACTTTAATTTTAAATTGATGTTTTGATATGTTTAACTTCGAAGGAATTAAAAGATGTATGTCATTAACTCTGTCATTATGGCTTTCAACCTTATTCTCTTTTGTATCTTCATTGTCGTATAGAACTCATTACTCATTGTAATAAGTATAGTTGCTTTAATGATCTGGGTGGTTACTTGTTCTAATTGTTAGAAGAGTAAAAACAGAGGATTTTCACTAAGTCAGAAGTCGTAACTTTTACATTCAAACAATAGATTTTTAAATTACAAAACTTGTAACTCTACAATAAAGACACTTAACACCACAATAAACTCACATAACTTCAGAAACTTAAAAACATAAAACTGACATTTAATGTTTGCTGAATTAAACCAATTAAAAATTAAACTGACACGTAACTCCACATTTAACGTTTATTCAACAAAAATCCCCCGTAAACTTAAATGCTTCTGCCATCCTTCATGCCGATCAATTTCTTGCAGTTGTCAAGGAGTACTGTCAGTAGCGGTTTCGTGAAGATATCCGCGACCTGGTCCCGACATGCCACGTGTACTAATTCTACACTTCCTTCCTTCACATGATCTCGGATGAAGTGAAAGCGAACGTCAATGTGCTTGCTTCTTTCATGATTCACCGGATTCTTTGCCAAATCAATTGCCGATTTGTTATCAACTCGTATCACAGTCGCACTGAGTTGTTGTTGCTCCAACTTGCCCAACAAATTTATGATCCATATCGCATGACATACACACCAAGACGCTGCCACATATTCAGCTTCACATGTCGAGAGCGTCACGATCGGTTGCTTCTTTGAAAGCCAAGTAAACGCCGTGTCACCCATAAAAAACACATATCCTGAAGTGCTTTTCCGATCATCTAAATCTCCATACCAATCGCTGTCGGAGTACCCAATTAACTTGTGATCTTCCGAATTTGAATACAATAACCCAAGTGACACCGTTCCTTGGATATACCGTAGGATTCGCTTCAACGCCTTCCAATGTGAATAAGCTGGCTCCTTTATGAACCGACTCACAATGCCAACATTTAACGAAAGGTCTGGCCTTGTGCATGTGAGATGGCGAAGGCTTCCCACCAAACTCCGGTATTTGCTCGCGTCAACTCCTTCTCCTCCATCAAACTTCGAGAGTTTTGCACCCGTTTCCATTGGAGTTGAAACTGGGTTGCAATCTGCCATCTTGTACTTCTTCAAAATTTTCGTTGCAAGGACATTGCTCGAACCCATTCTCCTTGAAGTATGTATCAATACGAGTATTCCATGCCCGCAGTGCTTGCTTAAACCCGTAAAGCGCCTTTTCAATTTTAGCACCTTATTTTCTTCTCCGATTTTCATGTACCTAGGTGGTCGTTCGACGTAGACTTCTTTTTCGTGCACACCATTCAAGAATGCCGACTTGACATCCATTTGAAATATCGGCCATTTGAATTGAGCCGCTTGTGAAATGAGCAATCAGATTGTCTCCATTCTAGCAACGGGAGCAAACACCTTGTCATAGTCGATTCCCGCCTTTTCCTTGTATCCCTTTGCAACAAGTCGTGCTTTGTACCATTCTATCTCACCTTGAGCATTCATCTTTCTCTTGAATAACCACTTCACACCAATGGGCTGACTTTCTTTCGGCAATTCTGCTAACTCCCATGTGTTGCTGCGGTCAATTGCTTTAATCTCCTCGTCCATGGCAGTTTGCCACTTCTTGTCTCGTGTCGCCTCTTCAAAACTTATATTCTCAGAATCCGACAAAAGACATACAAGGTGTACCTCATTTGTCGAATCATACAAATCTTGCAAACTTCTCAATCTGGGTTGTCGCGGTTCATCTTCATTATCAGTAGTTTCAGAATTTGTCAGAATGGTTGTTGGTGTAACGGTTGATGATTCTCCAACTTCGATGTTAACCTTCGTTGAGTTATTCTAATCCCACTCTCTTCCTTCGTTAAATCGTACATCACGACTCACCACAAGCTTCTTGCTTATCAGGTCGAGTAGCTTGTATCCTTTTGTTTTCTCATCATACCCAATAAAAATATACCTTTGGCTTTAGTCTTCAAGCTTCGTTCTTCGCTGATCCGGCACGTGTGCATAGGCCACACTACCGAATACTTTGAGATGAGAAACTGTCGGTTTTTGTCCGCTCCATGCCTCTTGCGGTGTTTGATCATCCAACTTCATATGAGGACACCGATTTTGCACATAGATGGCGCATTGCACGGCTTCTACCCAAAATTCCTTCGGAATCTTCTTGCTCTTGAGCATTGACCGAACCATGTCAAGAATGGTCCTGTTCTTTCTCTCGGCCACACCGTTTTGTTGTGGAGACTACGGTGCGGTTAGAAATCGCCTTATGCCTTGCTCCTCACAATACTCCATGAAAACCGTTGAAGTACACTCTCCACCTCTATCAGATCGTATGGATTGGATGTGTCTACTGGTTGCCTTTTCCACCATCACTTTGAACTTTTTGAACACCTCGAACGCCTCAAATTTTTCTTTCAAAAAATAAACCCAAGTATTTTGAACACCAGAGACCTGGTGGTTTGCTTCAACCTCTGGATATTCCGGTATGGAAATGGGATTGCATCTCCATGGATTTTGTTGTTGGGTTGCCCAGGACTCAGACTGGATACGGTTCTATATGGGTTATTGTTGATAGACTTACAAAGTCTGCCCATTTTCTGCCAGTGAAGGTGACTTTTACTACAGAGCAGTTGGCTCGACTCTATTTGAAGGAGATTGTGAGACTACACGGGGTGCCTGAGAGCATTGTGAGCGATCGGGACCCGAAGTTCAGATCTCACTTATGGGGAGCACTGCAGCAGGCTTTCGGCACTCAGTTGAGACTGAGCACGGCTTATCATCCTCAGACTGATGGTCAGATAGAGAGGACTATTCAGACCCTGGAGGATATGCTGAGAGCTTGTGCCCTGGAACTGGGCAAGGTATGGGATAGGTACCTTCCATTGGTAGAGTTCTCGTACAATAATAGTTTCCATTCTAGTTTGGGCATGGCACCTTATGAGGCTTTGTATGGCCGGCGAAGTAGATCACCTACTTGTTGGACTGAGGTTGGAGAGAGGCAAATGATTGGGCCAGACTTGGTACAGGACACTTCTAATCAGATAAAACTGATCAGGGATAAATTGAAACAGGCACAGAGTCGTCAGAAGAGCTATTATGATCATAAGCATCGACCTCTGGAGTTTACAGAGGGTGAACATGTCTTTGTGAGGTTGTCACCTGTGACAGGTGTGGGGCGTGCTCTTGGAGTAAGGAAATTGAGTCCTAGGTTCATTGGTCCCTATCAGATAATAAAGAGGGTGGGACCAGTTGCTTATCAGCTTGCCTTGCCTCCACAATTATCCGGTATTCATGATGTATTCCACGTGTCACAGCTTCGGAGATATATTCGGGATGAATCTCATGTGGTGCAGCCTGATGAGGTTCAAATAAAGGAAAATCTTAAGAATCCCGTGGGGCCGTGGAAAATTCTAGACAGAGATGAAAGAAAATTGAGAAATACGTCAATTCCTATGATCAAAATTCAATGGGAAGGCAGGACGCCTGAGGAGGCTACTTGGGAGCGTGAGGATGAGACCCTCCAGATATATCCTGAGTTTGTTTCCAGGTACGATCCTAATTTTGCGGACAAAATCCTAAAAAGGTGGGGTGAGTATAATAACCCTCACATGTAGTGTTGGATTTAATTATGAAGTAATGATTTTAATCATGAAATTGAGAATTAATTATAAGGAAAGTAAAAGAAAAAGAAATAAAGTCACATTTGGTGAAAAAGGAGTTAAAATGACAGTTAAGGGGTAAAAATGCAGGTAAGTAAAGTTATCCGAAATTAAAAAGTAAGATTATAAATATTACCATAAAAATATTCTGCACTAGTGTGCAAAGTTTGTGAACGAATGGAGGTGCGTAGATAGATAAGATTTTACCCAATTAAAGTAACTTAAGTTTTTAAGTCTAGAAATAGCTCATTTTCTTCTCTCCGCGTGCGTTCCTTTTCTTTCTTCCCTGTGCCTCGACAGAAGCTCATTTCCATGGCGTAGAGAGCTTTTGATTTTTCAAAAATCATAACTCTCTCATTTCTCAACGAAATGCATCCGTTCCAAATCCAAGACCGCTTCAAATCTTCTCCTCTTTCTAAATCATAGCTCATCTCCGGTTGGGTTTTATTGTGGAAAGAGATATCCTCATCCAAAGATTATGTGGGTTGTGTGTTTGGGTTGTTTGAGAGGTTCCCGCTCCATGGAAGCTTGAAAGGAGCTGCTCTCATCGTTTTAGGGTGTTGTGTGGTGAGTTTCCAACTCTTAAAACTCCATTTTCTTGAAATTTTCAAATTTAAGGTTATGATGAATAGTGACCATTCAAAAATTGATATTTTAGGCGATTAATAGTGATTGGTTGTTATTGTTTCATGTTGTAGAGTTGATCCCAACGTTGTTTTGGGCAAATTCCACGGATTGGAATCCACATTCGCTTGAGTTGGAGATTTGTGGATTTTTCATATTGAGGTAAGTCATGGTATGGATAGTTAGAGAGTGATTTGGACATGGCTCCTTTTGTTAAATATGCTTGGGATTGGTTCCCATAAAAAGAAAAATTATTAAATGGCCGTTTAGGACACTTTGATAAATTAAAATAAAAATCAAGTGTAGGCTTCTTGTATGTGTAGTCTTGGAAATTAAACGTGGTAGACTGGTATATAGGAATACTGATTGTCTTCACATCTTGGAACTAGGTTGTGACTTTGTGAGAGATCATGACGCTGTGGACCCGAGATTTATTGAAGGACTTTGCTTGCCAGGTAAGCTTTTGGTCCTTGGGGTTAATCCCTTGTTTGTTCCACCAGACTCCGAGGGAGGATGGTACTTTTATATGGTATGTGGATATGACTTACTATATGTTGCATGTATATGTATGTATGTTTGTGTGCCACACAAGACGGTGTTTCCTTGTGTGAGGCATAAGACGGTGTTTCCTTATGCATAGTATAAGACGGTGTTTCCTCATACGGTATGTTGCAAGACGGTGTTTCCTTGCGTAATACATACTTGTTATATTCTCTGGCCAGTAGGATTATATTATTGCACACTGCATTGTCATACATATTTTGATGCATGCATGCATTTTTATACTGTGATTATACCAGAAGTGAGCTTAGGGGTGGAGGAGCCCTCCAAGGGTCCCTAGCTTACTGAGATAATTATATTATCTCACCCCGTATTATGGGGATCACCATTTCAGGTACAGAAGCTGATGGTGCCGAGGCATCGCGTGACAAGAGGCCAGATGAGAGATATTACTTGACATGATTGTCAGGGTCTTGTGGATACTTAGATTTGTACCTGATATACCTTATTTTGGGTTGTACATGCCATGTATTTTTTGAGAGCATAAGAGATGTCTATGCCATGTCAATAGTTTGTATATGTTGTTAGTTATGCATGCTCAAGTCTGTTACTTATTTAATTGCATCTCTTTTGTTTATTTGATGTAATTATATAATTAACATCATGAACATTATTTTGAGACAGTGTGATATTGAGATAGCCTATGCCATGGATGGCTGGGTAATATGGTATATGTCT
This sequence comes from Gastrolobium villosum, assembly GCA_032173675.1. NCBI lineage: Eukaryota > Viridiplantae > Streptophyta > Magnoliopsida > Fabales > Fabaceae > Gastrolobium > Gastrolobium villosum. Next base: position 15,718 of record JAVKPL010004894.1, on the reverse strand, counting down.
GGATTATATTAAACTATCAATCAGGTGGAGATTATCATAGTGGGAATTATCCCCAGTAGCCCAAAATACAGAGGAAATGTTGTCCGTTTTATTTTGGCCATGGAAGTAAAAAGGTTTGCAATACATAAAGAAAAAGATAAAATTTATTTAGTTAGTTTCCGCATTAATTAAGTTGAGCATGCTGCGCTTACTATCATATTAATGTTAATTAACCGGCTGAAGACGGGCGTTACTTTTAATAGATATAAAAGGTAAATTTCTCTATGCAATGTAAGTCAAACCTCATTTGTCATGGTGGAAAATTATGATATAATCGTATTATCTATAATTGTATTTACTACTAACTTGAAGGTGCGCTGACAAATCTACTGTTCTTTATATACAATGTTGCCATGGATGTTGCTTCCTTCTTTAGAGTTGTTTGTACCGGCAAATAGATGTTAAAAAGTTATTTTTCTAAAACTCAATGCAATATGTACCCAAAAACACTAATGGCAGTCCTCTACGTTAAAAATGGATTCAATCCTACAACTTTATTGTATTATCTCAGTCCGATATGAACCCAAGCCCTTCATTCTTTTGGCTAGTTTGGAAAGCTTTATACCTTGGTTTGGCAAGCTGAACAGAGTTTGTTTCCTTGATATGAACTATGTGTTTTGATTCCTGTTGGGGTCTGATTTTACATTAGAAAAATTGACAGGCTAAGTTGAAGGATGGCTTCTAGGCATTAATTGTGTTAGTTCATCCGAGGAAACTCCCAAATCTGTGACTGTGCTTTGATAAATTTGGCCATGGAATTATTACTTGTTAATAACTATGTTTCAACTACACCGACACGAGATACACCAACACGTAAATTCTATAATTTTGATATGTTAGTACACGTTATGATATTAAATAATATTTTTAATATATATAATATAATTTATATTTAATACATATAATAGTTCAGAATAAATCATATAACTAATCAAATATTGAAATTCTATAACATAAATATAAGCAAAAACTATTTTTCATGTCAAATTTCATAATAGAAAATATTTGATTTATAAATTAATTTTTCATATTTAGTTAGAAAGATAAATAAAATAAAATTTGAATCTTAAAAAAAATAAAAATAAAAAGTGTCAAAAAATGTTGATCGCGTGCTGGAATGTGTTGGAATATTGACTGCGTACTGAAAAATATTGATCACATACATAATATGTCGATATTAGACATGCATTTTTCACCCAAAAAAATATGTGGTGCTTCCTTGGTTGATAGCACAAAAACCTTATCATAGTCTTTAAAAATCACATATGTTGACTATATTAGTCCTTAGTCTCCACACATATTAGTCTTTGAGAATGACTAATATGTCGAACATTTGTGCTACCTAGGGACTAAGTTGGTATTATCTTTTAGGATTTTACTTTACCTTGGTTTTGTATTGTCCGACTGCTTCAAGAATCAATGACTATCCCCACATACTAACATGAGACTTTTCAGTGTGTTTTCTCCTCACTCGCACATTTTCTGGGAAAACTTCCCAGGAGGTCACCCATCCCAGAATTGCTCCAAGTCAAGCACGCTTAACTGTGGAGTTCTTACGTTCTGAGCTACCGAAAAGCAGATGCATCATGTTTGTATGTGTAACACCCCGTGTATACCCGATTTGTTAACATGTCATCGTATTAAGTTACGCTTAATTAAATTGCGGAATAACTTTTTCTTTCATTCATTTATGACGTCATTATGCATAGCCAAGTTGATTACTTAATCATTTTCATAAAAACACCGCTTGTATGTAAATTGCAAAAGACGGCTAACTGAAATACCTCAATATATAAAATCTGAGTATCTAAAATCTCGGAACTACAACACGTAGTCCGGACATAATCCTGATACATTATTACAACCCGAAACTAAATCAAGACATAGTCAATCAACGTGGCATGGAAAATTCTCATGCTCACCAAATAGACAACATAGCCAACAGAGTCTCAACAAGGTAATCCATAAAGTGAAGCTACAAGCATGACACAATAAACATGACCCAGCATCCAAGCATATAATCATAACAGCAAATCTAACTCAGCTCCGGCCTCCTGCCGCTGGAGGTCTCAACCTCCGCATTACCTGAACCTGAAATGGTGCACCAAACGTGGGGTGAGATCTCTAAACAGAAATCTCAGTAAGGCAAGGGGTCCTCAAAGATCTTCCACCCCAAGCTCACTTACATGTGCAATATAAGTTCTAAAAAGCATTTAAACAATATAAGTTCCAAAATAATGTAATACAGCAGATAATCATGACATGTGTGTTAAAACAACTCTACTGATCAGAGAAAATGCAGGAATACGTCTATTACCCACACATAGTACACGCCCATCCTGTACCCGCCCACAGGACCACCCCATGGCCTCCTGTCTAGGCGTAACACCACATACATATTATAAGACATTGCACTTAACAGCACCATAGTGTAACAGCCCGTGTTAACCCGGATTGTTAACACACTATCGTATTAAGCCACGCTTAATTAAAATGCGGAATAACTTTTTCTTTAATTCAATTATGACGTCATTAACTTAGCCAACTTGATTACTTAATCATTTTCATAAAAATACTGCCTGTATGTAAATTGCAAGACAACTAACTGAATACCTCGTACATAAATATAAGTGAGTATCTAAAGCCACGGGTCTACACAAGTAGCCTGGGTCAAAATCCTGATACTTTAATTACAACATTAAATTCAAAGACACTAGTCAAACCATGTGGCATGGACAAACCCCATGCTCACCAAATAAGACAACAATGCCCACAAATAGTCTCAACATAAACTTAACATAAATAAAGCAGAAACATGACAGCAGTCAAATAAACAGCAATCCACAACCAGCACGTCAGCATGTCATAAATATCAACTCAGCTCTGGCCTCCTGCCACCTGAGCCCTCAACATTACCTGATCCTGAAATAAGCGTCCCCAAACGTGGGGTGAGATCTCTAACAAGAAATCTCAGTAAGACAAGGGGTCCTCAAGGAGTCTCCACCCCAAGCTCACTTACATGTGTAATATAAGTTCTAAAAAACAGTATTACAGTATAAGTTCTAAAATCATGCGATGCAGCAATTAATCATGTCATGTGTGCTTTCAAATCTACTGGCCAGAGAAATGTAGGAATACGTCTATGCCTACATGAGTACATGGATACTACCTGCACCTCACCCACATGCTTCTCCATCTTGTATGTACTACATACTCAGGATTGCCGTCTAGGTGGACACCACATGCATATCATAAAAGCTCATTACATATAAACAGCTCAACAGCATTTCCAAAATAATCAAAGCATGTAACACAGCATGCATAAACCCATCCCCATGGGACATGGTGGAACATCAAAATGGCTAAACCGAGGACACGAAAGCTTACCTTGCAAGCTAGCTACCCAAGCCAAGAGTCCAACCACTCACTAGTCCACAAACAGCAGTATCATAATCTGATATGGACCAATAATACATCAATATTAATGTACAACAAGCATACAACTTAAAGACTACGCCTTTCCTTTACGTTTTACGTCTTAAGGCTTCCAACAAAGCCATAAGCCCTTAATCATATGATTCTGACTTAGTTTATTTATTACAGAAGTTCAACTTCCTTAAACTAGGGTCCACACACACCCAATAGCTTACTGTTCATACAGTACAGCTACTGTCTGCGCAGAACCCAGGATATCCGGATATCAGAAGGGGAATATCCGGATATGCCATATCCGGATATCACACTGGACATATCCGGATATGTCATATCCGGATACCCAGATCCCATATCCGGATATCAATATCCGGATACCATATCCGGATACTGATATCTGGATATCTGTTCGACAAATATCCGGATATCTCACGACAGAATGCAGTTTCTGCATTTCGTGAATATCCATCCCAAAGATCCAACTTTTAACACATGTACACGTTAAAGCATGCATCTTTAAGCATATACAAGTTCATTTAGGTGTTGGTTACTTCATTTTAACTTTTTACATGCCAAGACACCAACTTTAAGCAAGATAAACTCATGATCATGGTGAGGTAACTTACCCAAGCTCAAAACAGAGGCAAGTTGTGCTCTTGGAGCTCTCCCAAGGTTCTTCAAACTCAGCCTAAGTAGGAGCACGAAAATGGCACTTCAAGATGGGTTCTTGCACCACAAGAAGGCACTTTGAAGCTCACAATGACTACCACAAAGTAGCCATTACTAAAGCTCCAAACTCATGCTCACTAACTACACACACAGCTTTCTCAACTCAGAACGAGACCAACAATGAAGTCTCAAGGCTCACTCTCACCCTCACAAGTGTTTAAATAAGCATGAAAGGGATGATCAAGCCAAAGGAAGAAGAGGAAGGCAAAGGAAACACCAAAGGATGGAGGTGCAGCAAGGAAGCTCACACCAGCACAAAAACTCACGTAGGGAAAATGAGGCACCTAGGGTTTTGTGCCTTAGTGTGCCTATTTATAGGCACATGGCCACTAATCGCGCAGTATTAGCCTTAATCGCAAAGTAAAAGATATTGATCCCAAACTTTAGAATCTAGACCTACGCATTTTTCTAAGATTTTTCATATTTTTATTTTATTTTTCGGAGCACCTTTCCGGTACGCGCTTTTCCATAGCCAGTATCAGTTCTGGCATCAGATTACGTCATTTTGACTTGAAACTTGTTTTACAAGTCCTACATAATATTCTAGTAATTATCGTGCGTTCGTTATAATTTTCCGGGACACTTTTCCGGTACGCATTTATACCGAGTAGCAGAACCGGTATCTGCGCTTTTCTTCCGAAAAGCGACTTTCAGCATTTTCACTCACTCAATATAATTATCTAAGCTCATTAATAATTATTAGGGTCAATTATGGAATTATTTCCTAATTATCATAATTAATTCACTAATTACCTTAATTAGCGGTGCGGGTTCTTACATTCACCCCACCTTTTTAAGGATTTTGTCCTCAAAATCATAAACATACCTGTCTCGAAAGTCGGGATACTGTCGGAGAAGCTCATCCTCTCGCTCCCACGTGCACTCCTCGGGACTACGCCCAGTCCACTGCACCTTGACCATCGGAATGATCTTGCTCCTAAGTTGTTTCTCGCCTCGATCGAGAATCTTGAGTGGTCCGACGGGAGTCTTTAGGTTCTCCCGAACCTCCACATCATCCGGCTGCACCACGTGCGAAGGGTCTGCTATGTACTTTCGAAGCTGAGACACGTGAAACACGTCGTGGATGTTGGCTAGGTTCGGAGGCAAGGCGAGTCGATAGGCAACTGGTCCTACTCTACCAAGGATCTGGTAGGGCCCAATGAATCGCGGGCTCAACTTCCTCACGCCGAGTGCCCGTCCAACACCGGTGACAGGTGAAAGTTTTACAAACATGTGCTCACCCTCACTGAACTCCAGTGGTCGATGCTTGACATCATAGTAGCTTTTCTGACGATTCTGCGCCTGCTTCAGCTTTTCCCTGATCATCTGGATCTGTAGGGTAGTATCTTGGACAAAGTCCAAGCCAAACAGCTCTTTATCTCCAACCTCAGACCAGCAAGTAGGAGTCCGACACCTCCTACCATACAACGCCTCGTAGGGTGCCATGCCCAGACTAGCATGAAAACTGTTGTTGTACGAGAATTCTACCAACGGAAGGTACCTATCCCATGCAGAACCCTGCTCCAGTGTGCAAGCTCTCAACATGTCCTCCAATGTCTGGATGGTCCGCTCAGTCTGTCCGTCAGTCTAAGGGTGATAGGCGGTACTCAATCTCAACTGCGTACCAAAAGCCTCCTGCAGCGCCTCCTAGAACCGAGATGTGAACTTCGGGTCCCTATCACTGATGATACTCTCGGGCACCCCGTGAAGCCTCACGATCTCGCGGACATATAGCTTGGCCAACTGCTCTGTAGTGAAGCTCACCTTCACTGGAAGAAAATGGGCAGACTTGGTCAATCTGTCCACAATGACCCAGATAGAGTCATAACCAGCCTGAGTTCTAGGCAATCCCACCACGAAGTCCATGGAAATACTCTCCCACTTCCACTGTGGAATCTCAAGAGGTTGAAGTTTACCAGACGGTTTCTGGTGCTCGATCTTCACTTTCTGACATATCAAACACTTGGACACGTAGACCGCTATGTCCTTCTTCATGCCCGGCCACCAGAAATTCCTTTTTAAATCCTGATACATTTTCGTAGCACCAGGGTGGATAGTGAACCGGCCCTTATGAGCCTCTGCCATAACCTCCTCAGTCAATGGCCCTCGAGGAATAACAATCCTCTTCTGAAACAGCAGCAATCCGTCCTCGTTCCAAGACACACCGTCCTGGTTCTTCACATAATCAAGGCACTCTCTTTGCACTTGCGCCTCTTTAATCTTCTCCATCAGTTCATTTATCACTTCTGCTGTTTCCATTTCGAGCAGTGCGCCCCCGAACAAGGAGTTCACTCTCAAGTCTCTGAACTTTTCGATCACCTCGTAGTCGTTCATCATTAAGCTGGATAAGCTCACGGATTTCCGACTCAAAGCATCGGCTACCACATTGGCCTTGCCAGGATGATACCTCAACTCAAAGTCGTAATCCTTCAAGAACTCCATCCATCTTCGCTGTCTCATGTTCAACTCCTTCTGGTCAAACAGATACTTCAGGCTCTTGTGGTCACTGAATACAGCAAACTTCATGCCAAACAGGTAATGCCTCCAAATCTTGAAAGCAAAAACAATGGTTGCCAACTCCAAGTCGTGAGTCGGGTAGTTCTCCTCATGAGGTTTCAACTGCCTTGAAGCGTAAGCAACCGCTTTCCCTTTCTGCATCAGCACACAGCCAAGTCCTTTACCAGAGGCATCGCAGTATAACTCGAATTGCTCCGCAGGGTCAGGAAGGACTAACACAGGAGCAGTAGTCAGTCTCTCCTTCAACTCCTGGAAACACTCCTCACACTCATGTGTCCACACGAATGGAGTCTCCTTTCGGGTAAGGCGAGTCATCGGTAGCACCATCTTAGAGAATCCTTCTATGAACCTCCGATAGTAACCTGCCAAACCCAGGAAGCTTCTCACTTCTGTAACCGTCTTGGGCCTCTCCCAGTCCATCACGGCCTCAATCTTGTTAGGATCAACTGCAACTCCATTAGCTGAAATCACATGACCCAGAAATTTCACCGCCTTGAGCCAAAACTCGCATTTCGACGGTTTAGCATATAGCTTTTTCTCTTTTAGCACTTGCAAAACAATCTTCAAGTGCTCAGTATGCTCCTCCTCCGTCTTGGAGTAGATCAAGATGTCGTCAATGAAGACGATCACAAACTGATCCAGGTACGGCTGGAAGATCCTGTTCATGTAGTCCATGAACACTGCGGGTGCATTGGTGAGTCCAAACGGGATCACCAAGTACTCGTAGTGCCCGTACCTCGAGCGAAACACTGTCTTTGGGACATCCTCCGGCTTTACCCGTATCTGATGGTAACCGGACCGGAGGTCGATCTTTGAATACACACAAGCACCCCTGAGCTGATCCAGCAAATCGTCAATGCGTGGAAGAGGATACTTGTTCTTGATTGTCACCTTGTTCAACTGTCTGTAGTCGGTGCACAACCGCATGGTCCCATCTTTCTTTTTCACAAATATAACCGGTGCTCCCCAAGGAGACACACTCGGTCGAATAAAGTCTTTCGCTGAAAGCTCCTCGATATGCTTCTTCGGCTCCGCCAACTCCGGTGGCGACATCCGGTATGGAGCCAACGAGATAGGCCCCACACCAGGCAATAAGTCAATGGAGAACTCTATCTCCCTCTGTGGTGGAAACTCAGGAATCTCCTCAGGAAACACCTCGAGGAATTCCCTCACCACAGGAATGCCAGTGAGATCCTCCTGTGTCCCACTCACCAAACCTCCCAACATGACATAGCCAAATGCCCCTGCTCTCAAGGCCCTCCTCGCCTGCAGGACTGAAATGAACGGTGAGGAACTGACTGTGGACCCACCCGGAGACATCACCACTTTCTTGGCACAGCAATCAATCATTGCACAGTTTATGGACAACCAATCCATGCCCAAAATAATCTGAAGGTTGGCCATCGGTAATCCCATCAGATCTACCGAGAAATCACGGCCATCCCACTGAAACGCTACATCGCGATGAACAGTGGAGGTCAAACATTTTTCTCCGGTGGCGGTGGTAACCCGCATCGGTGGAGAAAACACATCACTGGGCAACTCAAGCCCCACAGCAATAGGGGTAGCAACAAAAGAGTGCGTTGCCCCGGAATCAAACAATACATCAACAGCTGATCCACAAATGGTAACAGTACCTCTGACCAGGTTCGGAGCTCTGTCCGACTGCTGACGATCAAGTGTGTAGACTCGTCCGGTAGTAGGTGGCACGGCTGGTGCCCCAGTAGGAACCATCTGTAACGGCACAGCCTGCACTGCCGCAACTCTCGCCGTCGGGCAGTCTCTGGAATAGTGGCCCTCCTTGCCACACTGGAAGCATATCAACTGTCCAGTAGAGCACGGCCCAAAATGTGACTTCCCGCATCCCAACATCTGGGAGCAGGAGGTCTAGCTGTGTTCCCCTGAGCAGCAGTCTTTCTGAACTGATTTGGCGCTTGCTTAGCCGCCAATGGTTTGCCCTTGCCCTTGTTGGCAAAATTCTTGTTCTTCCAGGGAGTAGAACCACCAGCGCTCTGCGGCACCTCAACCTTGGCCCTCTTGGCCTGACTCGCACGGCAGTAGTCCTCGATGTCGCGGCACTGCTGCACCAACGCTCCGAAGTCTCTCGAAGCAGAACCAGCGAGATGTCCAGCAATATCCTCATTAAGTCCCCTCCGGAACTTGGCCGCCAGAAAAACGGGTGTAACACCCCGTTCTAGAACCGGTTTGTTAACATTGACTTATGATATTAAGCGCAGTTACAATCACATTGGTGCAATTAAATCCGGTTAAATTTTTCTTTTAAAACAAGCCGAATTAAAATTACCCAATTGCGTGACCATAACCATAATGCATTGCGGAATAACATACTTAAGGCTTAATACCATACTTTCATTTCATCTATTACGGTCTCCATTTGCCCATAATATTATAGGATTTTTCATTACTTACGCGTGGGTTCAAACCGCGCTCAAATCGGAGCACCGTAGCCCAAGTTATGAGGTTTTTACGAAATGGAATGCTGAATTTCCCAGGACCCCCACGCTTCAAGCGTGGATCCCACGCTTCGAGCGTGGACAGTCAGAAGGTGGGCGCTCCAAGCGTGGATCCCACGCTCCAAGCGTGGACATTCGGGAGCAAGCACCCAAAACAGGGCAGTTTGACCTACCTGTGGTGTTTTAACCATAACTTGAGTTATACTTATCCAAATTACACAATCTTGGTCTCTATGGAAAGCTAAGAAACATATCTACAACTTCCATCAAGGCACAAGGAACCAATTCTATCGTATAGGATACGAAAATTGGACAACAAGACAGGGTATCTTTGTTTTGGATTGGTTTTCCAACCTAAAGGTCTTCTTTCACCTAATTTACATCATATAATCCTTTCAATACATGAATTCTAGTCTCTCTAGATACTCATACACTAAGAGAAGCATGCATATCATTTCATCATATATGCAAATATCCAATAATTACATCATGATTACAAGTTTCAATTACAAATCATGGGACTTAGCTACAAAACACTATGATCACTCCTTGGCTCCCATCAACAAAAGAGATACCAAAAGCATGAGCATAGGCTAAGTCCAACCAATTAAACATAGCATGCATATAACAAATGACTTTCATTTACAATCTTGTACATATGAATTACAAAATAGCATGCTTAATCAAATGACCCTAAGTCTTCCTATGTCCATTTACTTCAAGTATGGCCACTTGCCATCAGAGGCTCCTGCAGCATCCTTTCCTGAAAGGGGGTCCCCAACCACACGGGGTGAGATATACGAATATATCCAGTAAACCAGGGGTCCTTGGAGCATCTCTCCACCCCATAGTTCAATAACAGTGTAATAGCAATGACAATAATAATGCAGCAAATACATATTCATGCAAGTGTACAAAACATCTCCAGGAGAAATCCCTCGAGCTCTCGAGCTGTCCTAAGGATACTCAGATGCAAATAGTCCTACTGGCCAGCTAAACTACCAAGTATGATTTACGCATCGTCATGCTACATACCAACATAGGGAAACACCATCCTATGTCACACCAAAGCATGCAAATACATATAACGAAGCATTACTCTATTTCATTGCATTTATATACAACAACACACCATTACCCGTTCAGGGCTTGGTGGAACAATAAAGGGAATTACACCCAAGGTCCGAAGGCTTACCTCAATGCTTCCAACTTAACCTTTGTTCTTCACCAATCTTCACCACACAATATTAACTTCAAGGAGCTAACCGAGCTCCATAGCTTGCTCCAATGGTTGGTTACTCACGGTTGGTCCAAATGCCTCAATCCTAAGCATCACATGGACAATATCAACAATCAACCAAACCAAACCATTGATCACAAAAACAAGCCAAACCATAGTCAAATGCATAATTTTGTAATTTCCCAAACAAAATCATACGACTATCAAAACTCATTTCCACCGATTAAATGTCATTCCTAGCATTTTTCTCAACATGCACTAGGCCTCAATCTTTCTAGAACATAGCCCATTTACTCAACTTTTCATAAACCCTAAACACTATTCATCATCTCCCTCAATCATGCATTTCTCATGAAAATAGAGTTCAAGGAGTAGAATCTTACCACCAATGGTTGCACAACCAAGGATTGGTTACTCCTCAAGCTTCCATGGAGGTAGAAGCTAACAAATCTCTCCCTTTCTCCACATGGGTCGCAACTTTGGAAGGAAATATCTCAAACCACAACACTCCCCACCAAGACCCAAGCTAGGATAATGAAAGAGGGGAAGATTTGGAGTGGTTTAGGCTTTGGAATCACTCAAAACCGTCAAGGTTTGATCACCCCTAGGGTTTTCCCCCTTTCCCCTTTCTCTTCTCTTTCTCTTCTTTTTCCTTTCTTCTTTCCCTTTCTTCTTTCCCTTTCCCTTTCTTCTTCTGCGCACGGGCTGGGGAGGGAAATGGTTCCTTTAAGTGACTTCTCACTTAACACAGGTTAAGTGGGTATTAGTTCATCTATCTATTCAATTCCATAAATTACCAAACTTTACCCAACAGTCTGGAATATTTTTCTAGGAATATTTCTACTTCCATTTTTATATTTCGGGCACTTTTGTCTACACCTATTTATACCCATTAATTTTCACAGAGTACACTTTTTACCTCAAAAGTGACCCTAATTAATTTTATAAGGGAATTTACTTATTTTTACTCACTAATACAAGCTTAATTATCTAATCACATGTATTTTGCTAATTAATTATTTTGGGCTATTATAGTCACCCCACCTTTTAGCGATTTTGTCCGCAAAATCAAGAACGTACCTGTCCTTAAACTCAGGATACTGACGGAGAAGCTCGTCTTCCCGCTCCCAAGTGGACTCTTCAGGTGTCCTTCCTTCCCATTGGACTTTCACCATAGGAATAGATTTGTTCCTCAGCCTCTTCTCATCCCGCTCGAGTACTTTCAGTGGTCCAATTGGAGTCTTCAAATTTTCCCGAATTTCAACGTCATCAGGTTGAACCACATGAGAAGGATCAGCTACATACTTTCTTAGCTGAGAAACATGGAATACATCATGTATATTGGATAGTTGAGGAGGTAAGGCAAGCTGGTAGGCAACCGGTCCTACCCTACGTAGAATCTGATAGGGTCCAATAAATCTAGGACTCAGCTTCCTCACTCCCAGGGCTCGTCCCACACCTGTAACTGGTGATAACCTTAGAAACACATGATCTCCCTCCTTAAACTCTAGAGGCCGATGCTTGAGATCATAATAACTCTTTTGGCGATCTTGGGCCTTTTTCAGACGATCCCTAATCATTTTGATTTGTTCAGTGGTCTCCTGAACAAAATCCAATCCAAATCGCTCTGAGTCTCCAACCTCTGCCCAGCAAGTAGGTGTCCTACACCTGCGACCATACAAGGCCTCGTAGGGAGCCATACCCAGACTAGCATGAAAACTATTATTATATGAAAACTCAACCAGTGGAAGGTATCGATCCCATGCCGTACCCTGCTCTAGAGTGCAAGCCCTCAACATATCCTCCAACGTCTGAATGGTCCTCTCAGTCTGACCATCCGTCTGTGGATGATAGGCAGTACTCAGTCTCAACCGAGTGCCAAGAGCCTCCTGCAATGCTCCCCAGAAGCGAGAAGTGAACTTCGGGTCCCGATCACTAACAATATTCTCAGGCACCCCATGAAGCCTCACAATCTCCTTCACATAGAGCCTGGCCAATTTCTCAGCAGAGAAATCTACCCGAACTGGTAAAAAGTGTGCGGATTTTGTCAATCTATCCACAATTACCCAAATAGAATCATAACTAGCCTGTGTCCGCGGCAACCCCACTACGAAATCCATGGAGATACTCTCCCATTTCCATTCAGGAACATCCAGTGGTTGCAACATACCAGAAGGTTTTTGGTGCTCAATCTTGACCTTTTGACATACCAGACACTTGGAGACAAACTCTGCAATATCTTTCTTCATACCAGGCCACCAGAAATTAATCTTTAGGTCCTGATACATCTTTGTAGCTCCCGGATGGACAGTGAATTGACCCCTATGGGCCTCTGTCATCACTTCCTCTGTCAACTGTCTAGGTACAACAATACGACCCTGATATAGTAGTATACCCTCATCATTGCAGGATACACCACTTTGACCTTTTAGTCGTTTCGCACTTTCATTTTGCAGCTGAGCATCTTTAATCTTTGTCATCATTTCGTTCTCAATTCTTGTAATTTCGATGTCACAAATTCTGCCTGGAAAGACTTCAGACAATTTCATATCTCTGAACCTCTCGATTACATCAAAATCTCTCATCATCATGCTTGCCATGCTCACTGACTTTCGGCTCAATGCATCCGCTACAACATTAGCCTTGCCGGGATGATATTTCAATTCAAAATCATAATCTTTTAAGAATTCAGTCCACCGTCGTTGCCTCATATTCAACTCCTTTTGATCGAATAAGTACTTTAGGCTCTTGTGGTCACTAAATATGACAAACTTCATTCCATACAAGAAGTGCCTCCACTGTTTCAATCCAAAAACGATTGCAGCAAGCTCTAAGTCATGGGTCGGATAGTTTTCTTCATGAGGTTTCAATTGCCTCGAAGCATATGCTACCACTCTCCTATCTTGCATCAGCACACAACCCAATCCCTTTTTAGAAGCATCACTGTACAACTCAAATTCACCTTCCGGATCAGGAAGTACTAACACTGGAGCAGTTGTCAACTTTTCCTTTATCTTCTGAAAACATTCTTCGCATTCATGCGTCCAAATAAACGGAGTATCCTTCCGGGTCAAACGGGTCAATGGCAAAACCATTTCCGAAAATCCTTTAATAAATCTCCGGTAATAACCAGCCAAACCCAGAAAACTCCTTACTTCAGTCACAGTCTTGGGCCTTTCCCAATCAATAACTGCCTCTATTTTATTGGGATCAACCGCCACCCCATCAGCAGAAATGACGTGACCCAGAAACTGCACTTGAGAAAGCCAAAATTCACATTTAGAAGGCTTTGCATACAACTGTTTATCTCTGAGGATTTGCAACACAGTTCTCAAGTGATCCTCATGCTCTTCCTTACTCTTGGAATATATCAGGATATCATCAATAAACACAATCACGAATTGATCTAGAAACGGTTTGAAAATACGATTCATATAATCCATAAACACCGCCGGAGCATTAGTGAGTCCAAATGGAATTACCTGATACTCATAATGTCCATATCTAGATCGGAAAGCAGTCTTCGGAATATCTTCCTGCTTAATTCGGATCTGATGATAACCTGACCTCAAATCAATTTTCGAAAATACACAAGCACCCCTCAACTGATCAAGCAAATCATCTATGCGAGGGAGAGGATACTTGTTCTTAATAGTAACCTTATTCAACTGACGGTAATCAGTGCACAATCTCATGCTACCGTCCTTCTTCTTAACAAATATCACTGGTGCTCCCCACGGGGACACACTAGGCCTAATAAACTGCTTAGCCGAAAGCTCCTCAATATGCTTCTTCAACTCGGCTAATTCCGGTGGTGACATCCGATATGGAGCCAGAGAAATGGGTCCCACACCAGGCAACAAATCAATGGTGAACTCAATCTCTCTGTGAGGTGGAAGCTGCGGAATCTCATCCGGAAACACATCCACAAACTCCTTCACCACGGGAATATTGTCAATCTCCTCATGACTTCCACCCACTAAACCCCCCACAAAGACATATCCCAATGCCCCGGCCCTCAAAGCCTTTCTAACCTGCAGCACAGATAGATATGGGGAAGAACTAGTAGTAGAATCATCAGCAGAGAGCACAATTCTTTTTCCACAGCAGTCTATCATAGCACAGTTCTTTGATAACCAATCCATTCCCAAGATAACTTGAAGACTGATCATCGGCAAACAAATAAAATCCAGCACATAATCTCGGCCTTCATATTTAAATTCCACATCCTTGCATAATACTGATGTGTAACACTCCTCTCCAGTAGCAGTCACCACTTTCATTGGAGGAGAAATGTCGTACATTTGCAAGTTTAGCCCAAAGGCCATAAAATCAGACATACAGGAGTGTGTAGCTCCTGAGTCAAACAAAACTTCAATATCCATATTATCAATATAAATTATACCTTTCACAAGATTTGGAGCCTTTTCTGATTGCTGACGGTCCATGGTGTATACTCTACCAACCGTCTGTGCCTCGATCATGGGAGGAACAACAGAAACAGGAACAGCCGCAGCTTGAACTGCCATAGTCCTCACTTCAGTCTGAGGACATTGTCTCGAGTAATGGCCGGGCCTTCCACATTTATAACATATAATTTCACCGGTGGCACACTGGCCTCTATGCTCCCTCCCACATCCTTTACACTTAGGAGGAGGTCCTCTATCAACAAAATTCTTCTGAGTCCCCGGCTTCTTGAATATATTTGCTGGGTTGTTCACACTCAGCTTCTTATCTTTCATCTTTTTATTCTTCCAATAACCAGAGCCCGTTGCTTTATTGGCAGTAGGTGCTTGGGCCTCAGAAGGCTTCTTGGTACTGGACACACCATATACCTCTTCTACCTTCCGGCACTGGTTCACAAACCGGCTAAACTCTCGGATGTCACAGTTTGACATCTTCCGAGACATCTTCTCATTCAGACCCCACTGAAACTTGGAGGTCATCTCAGCTGAAGTGGGCAAAGCTCGCCCATAATTAGCATATTTCACCAATTCGTTGAACTTGGCAAAATATTGGTCAATAGACATTGAACCCTGCTTCAAATCGTTATACTCATTCTGCTTCCTTTCCCTAGCCTCCCTAGGAAAGTAGTTGTCTAAGAACAGCGTCTCAAACAATCGCCAGGTAATTTCCCGGCCTTCAGCTTCTAGGGGTTGCACAGTATTAGTCCACCAATCCTCCGCTTCCTCTTCCAACATATAAACGGAGTAGACCAATTTCAATGCATCAGGGCACCTCATAACCCTGAAAATCTTCTCCATAGCTTGGAGCCATTTTGCTGCCA
>JAVKPL010004893.1:0-23297 GCA_032173675.1 Gastrolobium villosum | reverse complement strand
TGATGAAACATCATGACAAATTCTGATTCCTTGTGGAAGTGGGGCTGCAAGTTTGGTCAAAACAAGCAATGAGCTTGCTTCTTGCACACTCTAGGCGCATGCAAGGAGGGTGGAAGTGAGGAGTTGCCTCCTTGTGCACATTCTAGGATTGTCTCTTGGTCAACAAGCTATGCAGATTTTGTGTCATAAGAAATCTGATTTGGGGCCTCCATGTGCGCCTAAGTGATGAGGATGCAGCCCAAAAGAAAAGCTAAGGAGTACAAGTGTCTTCCATGCAATAAGGTTGAAGGCAAATGGTGCACATGCTAGGAGGTGAGGTGGCGGTCATGCAAAGGCCAAGTTGGAAGATTTTCTAAGGTTTATCTACTTCTTATGCGCATGGATGAGTGGGAAAGATATCTCTTGCCATGTGGAAGTTCCTTGCTACACAAGACAGCCTTGTAGGACAAAGCTTAAGGGAGGTAAGAGTGGATGTAGCATTGGGCTGATTTAGCTTGACCCAAGGACCCTTTGGGCCATCGGCCACCACAAGGAAAGGTCCAACAAAACAAGCCTAAAGGTGACTAATCCAACCACTAGCCCACTTCCCAAGCCCTTTAAGCACCAAAGCCTTATAACATAACAATCAAATTACTCATATGATTTTAATAAAAGTTCACATGCCTACATATGTACATTCCTATCATTTTAATTTAAATACTTCACTAACTTACCTTAGTCTCATCCTAGGGTAAAGGTCATGTAATTCGCAAGCCACCAAACATAAACCAAAAATTCGAATTCTACACATGCATCTATATCATTATAACATTCATGTATTTTACTAATTATGTGGGATGTTACACTCTCCCCACCAAATAGGAATTTTGTCCGCAAAATAAACTTACTTAGGAGCTAAACAGTTCT
This sequence comes from Gastrolobium villosum, assembly GCA_032173675.1. Taxonomy (NCBI): domain Eukaryota; kingdom Viridiplantae; phylum Streptophyta; class Magnoliopsida; order Fabales; family Fabaceae; genus Gastrolobium; species Gastrolobium villosum. The sequence goes on along the minus strand of JAVKPL010004893.1, from coordinate 22,391 downwards.
GGATAGCGATTCTGAATGTCGTCCTCGCGCTCTCAAGTGGCTTCAGCTGCCGATTTGTTGTTCCACAATACTTTCACCAAAGGAATCTCTTTAGAACGAAGTCGCTTGACGGATCGTTCAAGAATTTGGAACGGTTGCACTTGATACTTCAGATTTTCCTTTAATTCCACTTCTTCAGGCCGTAACACGTGAGATGGATCAGAGAGGTATCTCCGTAGCTGCGACACATGAAATACATTGTGAATTCCTGACAGATTGGGTGGTAAAGCCAACCGGTATGCAGACTCTCCAATCCGGTCCATAATCAGATACGGTCCTAAGTACCGTGGACTTAATTTCTTTACTCCCATTCTCCTTCCGAGTCCCGATGTAGGTGTGATTCTCAAAAATACATGGTCTCCGACTTCGAAAGATAGGGGCTTATGACGCTTGTCGTAATAACTCTTCTGTCTGGCCTGAGCCCGCTGCATATTTTCCCGAATCTTCTTTACCTGTTCGGATGTTTCTTGAATTAGATCAGGTCCTAACATACTTCGCTCACCCACTTCAGTCCAGCATAAAGGGGATCTGCATTTTCTCCCATACAAAGCTTCATACGGTGCCATCTGAATACTGGAATGGTAGCTGTTGTTGTAAGCAAATTCAATCAAAGAAAGATAATTATCCCAGCTGCCTCCTAACTCCAAAACGCATGCTCGCAACATGTCCTCTACAGCTTGAATGGTGCGTTCTGTCTGACCATCGGTCTGCGGATGATAAGCAGTACTCAATCTCAAGTGGGTCCCTAAAGCCCTTTGAAAAGACTCCCAGAACTTAGAGGTAAACTTGGGATCACGATCACTGACAATACTAGTAGGAACTCCGTGCAGCTTCACAATCTCCTGCAGGTAAATTCTGGCAAGCCTCTCTGTATTATATGTGGTTCTAACACACAAGAAATGAGCTGACTTCGTTAAACGATCAACAATCACCCAGATAGCATCATATCCTTCTCGTGTCCGAGGAAGTCCAACTACAAAATCCATCGCAATACTGTCCCACTTCCACTCGGGAATCTCCAAATGTTGCAGGAGTCCCGAAGGTTTCTGATGTTCGTACTTCACCTTCTGACAAGTTAGACATCGAGATACATGCTCAGCAATGTCACGCTTCATACCCGGCCACCAAAACGAGGTCTTCAAATCATGGTACATCTTCGTGGATCCAGGATGAACGACATATTTACCCTTATGAGCCTCCTGCAAAACTTCTTGCTTCAACTCTTCATTCGGCACAACTAACCGGCCTTGAAATCTCCAAATATCATTCTCATCCCTTACTACATCTTGATTGCCAACCAATTCCCAGACTAACTCTTCATCTCTCTGAGCCTCCTTAATTCTACTGAGCAACTCATTCTCCACCTTTATATTTCCCAACCTTATGCTATGCCCTCTCTCGTCTACAGATAAATTCAAATCTCGAAAGGCCTCAAACAATTTTAGTTCTTCCATCATCAGAGTTGCAGTGTGCAGTGTCTTCCTACTCAGAGCATCAGCTACCACGTTTGCCTTTCCTGGGTGGTATTTAAGTTCAAACTCATAGTCCTTCAGAAATTCCATCCACCGTCGTTGCCGCATATTCAGTTCCTTCTGATCGAACAAGTACTTCAGACTCTTGTGATCGCTGAACACGTCAAACTGCGAACCATACAAGTGGTGCCTCCAGATTTTAAGTGTGAACACTATAGCTGCTAACTCCAAATCATGCGTAGGATAATTTTCTTCGTGAGGCTTTAGTTGTCGAGAAGCATAAGCTACCGCCATACGATCCTGCATCAACACGTATCCAAGTCCTTTCAGCGACGCATCACAGTATACTTCGAACTTTCGGGTAGGATCCGGAATCGTGAGTACGGGGGCACTTGTTAACCTGCTCTTCAGTTCCATGAAACATTCTTCACAAGCTTCAGTCCACTCAAAAGGCTTATCCTTCCGAGTGAGACGGGTAAGGGGTTGCACTAACTGAGAGAAATTCTGGATAAACCTTCGATAATATCCAGCAAGACCTAAGAAACTCCTTACTTCAGTGACAGTCTTGGGTCGTTCCCAATTCATGACAGCTTCAACCTTGCTGGGGTCCACAACAATACCTTCTGTTGAAATGACATGGCCCAGAAACTGGACCTCTTTAAGCCAAAACTCGCACTTCGACCACTTCGCGTACAACTGCTTCTCTTTCAAGATTTGCAAGACAATCTTCAAATGTTCCGCATGCAGCTCTTCATTAGCAGAGTAAATCAGAATGTCGTCGATAAACACAATGACAAACTGATCAAGAAAAGGGCGGAAGATGCGGTTCATGTAGTCCATGAATACCGCTGGAGCATTCGTGAGTCCGAAAGGAATCACCTGATATTCGTAGTGCCCATAACGAGTCCTAAAAGCTGTTTTCGGGATATCCTCCGGTTTGACCCGGATTTGATGGTATCCCGATCGTAAATCTATCTTGGAAAAGACTCTGGCTCCTCTCAGCTGGTCCATCAAATCGTCGATCCTCGGTAGTGGATACTTATTCTTCACCGTAACTTTGTTCAGCTGTCGGTAATCTACACACAGACGTAGGCTACCATCCTTCTTCTTAATCAAGATGGCTGGAGCACCCCATGGAGAGGTACTCGGTCTGATGAATTTCTTTGCCAACAGTTCTTCTATCTGCTTCTTCAACTCTCGAAGTTCCAAAGGTGCCATGCGATACGGAGCAATGGAGATTGGTCCAACTCCGGGAACAAGTTCGATAGAAAATTCTATTTCCCTATGAGGAGGCAATCGAGGTATTTCATCCGGGAATACCTCCTCGAATTCTCTAACTACAAGTACATTCTGAATTTGATTGTCAACCGAGGTCTCAGCCTCGATCGACAAAAGATACCCTGCTGCTCCCTTGCGGAGCTCTTTTCTAACTTGTAATAAAGAAATGAGAGTGAAGGGTTGAAAATTACCATCTTTCGCAGGAACAACGACTTTCCCCGCTCGACAGTCCAACGTTATCCCGTTTTCCGTCAACCAGTCCATACCGATAATCACATCGAAATTGAATACCGGTAGGACCACCAAGTTTACTGTATACGTGTTCCCTTCATACTGCAAAATAACACCTCTGCAGATTTCTGAGGCTGTGCACGATCCTCCAGTAGGGGTACTGATGTGTAACTCATAAGGTAACGGGGTTGGGGTGATGCCTATTCTCATAGCAGTGTGCTTTGCCATAAAAGAGCCAGACGCTCCAGAATCAAAAATAACAGAAATTGGGCGACCATTTAAAGTGACATTACCTTTGATCAAGTTGGGATACTTCTGCGCTTCATTCGCATCCAGTGTGAACACCCGTGCTTGTGTAGGCTGTGGATTAGCGTTCTGGGGGCATTCGTAAGCAAAGTGTCCTTGCTGGCCACATCTGAAACATGCATTGCTGCTCTTGCGACAAACTCCAAAGTGGTTCTTACCACATGTAACATAAGCATTCGCACCCTGACGTCCAGTCGATGATTGACCAACAGTATTGCTTCTCTTAAAATTTCCAGGCCGCGCCTGCAACTGCGGACCTCTGCCTCGACCCCTACCAGGTGCCGTCCTGAAGAATCTGCCTGCTCTGTTTCCTCCGTGGAATTGTGTTGGTTGCTTATTCAGATTCTTGGCCTCATTGATGATTCCTTCTGCCTGTCGACTCTGATTGATGAGCTTCGGAAGTGTACGATTAGCCGTTGTCAATATGAGCTTACGGATTTCTGGATGTAATCCGCTTTCGAATTTCTCCACCTGCCACTCCTCATCATAAATATTCCGGTCAAAGTTGGCGTACTCGATCAGTTGCCCAAATTTTGCAATGTACTCATTGACCGTCATGTTGTCCTGCCTGAGTGACAGCAGTTCGGTGTGCTTCATTCTTCTCATTGCTTTAGGAAAATATTTGTCTAGAAAGACTTTTCTGAATACGGCCCACGTCAGTTCAACGTCCTGAGCTCTCAGCAGAGCCCTCGCACCGGTCCACCAGGTTAGGGCTTCTCCCATCAGCTGGTACGATGCGTAATCGGTCTTCTGAGCTTCCGGCATGCCATGCATTCGAATATATGCTCGATCATCTGCAACCACTTTGCTGCAGCCTCAGGGTTGTCTTCACCCTCAAAGGTAGGTGGTTGAAAGTTGCGGAAGTCTTTCAACCTCCGTCGGGCAATTTCTTCTGCATTGTCATGCAGTGGGGGTTGGTTCTGGTTCTGTTGCCTATGGTCGCGCCATTCTTGGCTCATATTCTGGATAAATGTTGCCAGTCCCCCAATGGTAGTGATAAGATCCTCTTCCGCATCGCCAGACCTTCCCCGAGTTGAACCGCGATTACCTGCCATGATTCTGCACTCACAATATCATGAAATGAGTTGATCAGGCTCACTGCAAGTTATTTATGGCAGCAGTCCCCAGTAGGTACTCGAGTTCAATTCGGATAAGTTAACTATGCATCCGTGTCTTATCACAGAACGGTCTTAACAATCTAACTACACTAGTTAATATATATTCAAACAATTAAACTATAGCATATTTAGACAGTCAATCAGCAGATAAACACAATCAACAATCAATTCAATCAATCACAAGCAAAACCATGGATCAAACTGCTTTGATTTCAATTAGTGTAACGCCCTCCCTTGTATGCATCCAAGAGAGTCGTTTGCTAAGCGAAATTAGAGTCCTTGACGACATATAAGCTACTAAAAATTTCTTATTCTAACTTCAAATCCGTAAAACGTTTCGAAATTCTTATCACTTCTGTTTGGACGATAAAAAATATTTCGAGTGATTTAGAAAGAGCACGTTGGGGGCTTCGCGTGCATATAAAATAATAGTAAATCGGAGTTCGTTTGCACCTTGAAACATAACCCCTAAGGTGCACTGTAAAAATTCAGCACTTTGGCGTTCAAAAATTCCTTTTTCAAACGTTTTCCAAAACAGCCGCTATTCATACAAGATCAAAACAAAATAGAAGGTGATAAAGTCTACAGTCATCCAAGAGTACCAAAATATTAAGCATTACAGTCATCCAATCAATCAAACAGTAATAGTGAAAGTCCATGCATCAGCAAGCAACAACAAACATCACGTCTTCAAATGCTTTTACGTCCTCCTGCCATTTAGGAAAATAGCAGCCCCAAAGGGGTGAGAATAATCCCAGTAGTGTGGCAACAAAACCAATAATATAACAGTATTAACTAGGCACAAAATCATAAACAGTCACTTCAACATATCCTTGTTCCTTTTCCTTTTTCCTTTTCATCATATATATATATTGCGTATATAACGCCTTTCCTTTGCGCTTTTAGCACCGTCGTGCGCGCACTTCACAGTGGACATCTTATACATGGCACCTGAGCTCGGTGGATTCCAACTGTGGGCCTATGCGGACTGATGCCAAGTGTCCCATACCCTGGTACCTTAGGGATGCCTATATGATGCTTGCTCAAACACATGGTCCTGTACATAACTATTCTAAAATGCAAGGCTTATATGATCTTGGTACATGCATGCCATGCTATGCTTTCACACACAAAGCGTAAAAATAAATGCGGTATGATGTAAGGTGCATGCTTATATACTTGTCATATACGTTATGCTGCCACATAACAACATTACCTCATAATCATATTGCCTTCAAGGCACATTCTTGGCAGTTTACTTTCATCATAAGGAACATAATACTTTTACGGAGTATGGAGCATCATGTCACAACTTTATACCAGTAGTCAATAGTCACATTAGGTAATATCGCCTGACACTTACCTTGCGCGCTTTAAATAATACCAAACAGCAGCGAACTATCTCACTTCTTATGCGCACCTAAACCAATTACAATCAATCATTTACAGCGACGTTTTACAGCAGAAACAGTGAGCATACAACAACGTTTTACAGCAGGAACAGTGAGCATACAACAACGTTTTACAGCAGAAACAGTGAGCATACAGCAACATTTTACAGCAGGTACAGTGAGCATAAAATAGTGGCGTTGTTCTTAAAACAGTGAGCAGAAAACAGTGAGTTGTTCTTTAAAAATAGTGAGCAGAAAACAGTGACGTTTTCCTTAAAAATAGTGGGCAGAAACAGTGTCGTTTTACAGCAGAAAAATAGTAGCACCTTACAGCAGCAAACTGATGGAACCCACACTCACACACAACAGAGGGACACTGAAACTCTGAATATTACTGATTGAATTATAAGTTCTGAGGTAAAAGACACTTTACAAGCAAGGAAGAAATTAAATCAAGACACCCATAACCTTGGCAAACATTGCCAATTCTTTCTACCCAGAGAACCTCCCAAGATCCTCTTTCCCTCTCCTTACAATACTCAAAAAATAACTGACTACTTTACCATAATCCTCCCTCTATTATATTCTCTTTTTTCCCTTCCCTTCCTCTCTCCTCTAACCACCTAGGCCATCACTCCCCCACGTTCCATTTTGCCAACCGCAAACCGTTATGCTGAGTCACATTATTTGTTGCTTACTATCCTCCCCTCCTTCCCATTTTTTGCCTGCTGTCATTATCATTTCCTCCTTCCCTTTTTCTCCTTGATTTTCTGTTGCATGCATCTCCTTGGGCTGGCTCATACCTTGGGCTTTTATAGTTTGCATATGTTTGGGCTTGGGTTGGTCCATGGTTTCCCCCTCATTTGGATCTATCTTCATAACACCATCCCTCTTCTTCTTCCTTGTATACACTCTTGAGAAAGGTTCACCAATACCACCCTCCCCAAAATTAACCTTGTCCTCAAGGTTAAAATAAGGGAACTGGTCCCTAAAAGAGTGGAGACATTCCCAAGAATTTTCAAAAGCCGGCAGATCCTTCCATTTCACCAAAATTTCCACCTGACCGTTCAATAATTTCCTTGCGGCCATCACCTCTGCTGGTTGAACTTGCATTATCAACTCATCGGACAGAATCCTGGGAAGATCCAAGACTGGAGTGCTTGGATTGACTGCTCTTTTGAGTTGGGAAACATGAAAAACTGGGTGTATCTTAGCATGAGCAGGAAGCTGTAACTGATAAGCTACCTGACCCACCCTTTTCAAGATTTCGAAAGGGCCATAAAATCGAGGACTGAGTTTGTGGTTGATATGACTAGCCAAGGACTTCATCTTGTACGGTTGGAGCTTTAAAAATACCTTATCTCCTTCTTGAAACTCCACCTCTCTTCGATGGGTATCAGCTTGCATTTTCATCCGGGCTTGAGCATGGCACAGATGCCTTTTCAAATCGGCTAATAGAGCATCCCTAGTCTGTAATAACTGATCCACTGCATCCAGCTTAGTGTGACCTTCCCCAAATTGAATGAGTAGAGGAGGATCACGCCCATATAAAGCCTTGAACGGTGTCATCTGTGTTGAACGGTTGAAAGATGTGTTGAACCAAAATTCTGCCCATGGAATCCATTTTACCCGGCTTTTGGGATGTTGTCCTGCAAAGCATCGCAAGTATGTTTCCAACGTTCTATTCACCACTTCAGTTTGACCATCCGTTTGAGGATGGTATGCGGAACTGAATTTCAAAGAAGTACCTGCCAATCTAAAAATTTCTTTCCAAAAAGTACTAACAAAGATCCTGTCTCTATCAGATACAATAGTTTTAGGGAAACCATGCAACCTAATAATATCCTTTACAAACAGAGAAGGTACATCTTGTGCAGTGAAAGGATGTGATAAAGTGGCAAAGTGAGCATATTTTGTGAGCCTATCAACAACAACCAGAATAGTATCCATACCATGTGACTTTGGTAACCCTCCCACAAAATCCATGGAGATATCCTCCCATACCTGATCGGGAATGGGCAGCAGCTGAAGCAGGCCAGCAGGGGCTAATTGACTGTATTTTTGTTGTTGACAAGTGTGACAAGCCACCACAAAATTGGTTACATCTCTCCTCATTCCCTTCCAAAAAAATAAAGCAGCAATCCTCTTGAATGTGCGCAACTCACCCGAATGGCCCCCCCAAGGGGTAGAATGAAATTCGTTCAACAAGTGGGGAATGTGGGTAGAAGTCGAAGGTATCACTAGCCGACCTTTAAACCACAAACTGCCTCTGCTTACTGAATATCCTGGGTGAGAATTGGGGTTGCGTATGACTTCCATCATTATTTTCTGAATTGTGGGATTAGTCTCTAGTTCCTCAGTTAAGGACTGAAGACTAGAGCTAGTGATCAATGATAATTCCTTAAATTCCATGACTCGGGAAAGAGCGTCAGCTGCTTTGTTCTCTGTCCCAGGTCGGTATTGAATGTCAAAATCGAATCCCAACAACTTCACCACCAATTTTTGTTGTTTCTCGGGCATAACCCGTTGTTCCATAAGGAACTTCAAACTCCTTTGGTCAGTGCGGATAATGAACTTCTTCCCCAACAAATAATGCCTCCATTTCTGTACGGCACAAACGATTGCCTTCAATTCTTGCTCATAGACCTACAAGTGTTTCTCAGTGTCCGAGAAAGCTTGACTAAGGAAGGCTATAGGAACAGAATCTTGCATCAACACTGCCCCAATGCCAAGACCAGATGCATCCGTTTCCACTACGAGAGGCTTGTCAAAGTTGGGTAAAGCCAATGTAGGAAGATGAACCAAGGCTTGCTTTAACTTCTCAAATGCCTCATCGGCCTCTACTCCCCAATGGAAATTATTTTTTTTTAACAGCTGTGTAAGTGGTCGTGCAATTATCCCATACTCTTTTACAAATCGCCGGTAGTAACCTGTGATTCCTAGGAATCCCCTGACTCCCTTAACATTCTTCGGTTTTGGCCAAGACTGCATTGCCTCTACCTTCTTTGGATCAGCCTTTACTCCTTCCTTGCTGATTATATGCCCTAAATACTCCAATTCAGCCTCCTCAAAATTACATTTCTTCAGATTAGCAGTCAATTTGTGCTTCCTTAGAGCCTCCAGCACTTGAGTTAAATGCTGAATATGAACGGTTGTTTCCTTGCTGTAAACAAGAATATCATCAAAAAATACAAGGACAAACTTCCTCAAAAAAGGCCTGAATATTTCATTCATTAACGCCTGGAATGTGGATGGGGAATTTTTAAGCCCAAATGGCATCACGAGATATTCGTAATGACCCTCGTGAGTGCGGAACGCTGTCTTAGCAATATCCTCCACTCGCATCCGGATTTGATTATAGCCAGACTTTAAGTCCAGCTTATAAAAAACCACTGCCCCATGTAGTTCATTTAATAATTCATCAATAACAGGCATAGGGAATTTGTCCGTGATTGTTACCCGATTTAGAGCTCTGTAATCAACACAGAACCGCCAGCTTCTATCCTTCTTCTTGACCAAAATCAGAGGACTTGAGAAAGGGCTGGTGCTAGGCCTGATCATCCCAGATAGTAGCATCTCATTGACAAACTTCTCAATCTCTTCCTTATGATAGTGAGGGTAACGGTATGGCCTTATATTTGGAGGAGCAGCTCCCTCTATCAAATTGATCTTGTGGTCACATTCTCTGGGGGGTGGCAGCGTCGTGAGTGGTTGGAAGAGATCCTGGTACTTCTGTAGGAGTTGATCGACCGCTACTGACACCTTTCTTTAATTCACTTCATTTAATTGCAGCACCCTCAGATGAACATAATATTTCTCCTCTGCTTTTCTCCATGTCTTCCCCATCTTCTTATAGGAAACCAGACTTCTGGTCAAAGCTGGTTCGCCCTTGATTTCCACCATGCCCGTATTGGTAGGAATCTTGAGACTAAGTTCCTTGAAATTAGCTCGAATCTCCCCCAAGCCCATTAACCATTCGAACCCCAAGATGACGTCGACCCCTGTCAGAGGGAAGAGGTAGAAATTTTGCACCACTGACATATTAGGAAATTCAAGAGTTAGATGACGACATACCCCTTTGTTCTGGATTCGGTGTCCGTCACCCACCTCTACCATCTGTCCCTTAGTATCCTCGACCGTTAACCTCAGCTCCCTAGCTACTTGAACATCGATGAAATTATGTGAGGCCCCCGAATCGATCAGAACCATGACTCTCTTGCGTTCGATTTTTCCCTAAACTATCAGGGATCGATTCGAAGATACACCGACGATGCTATGCACACTCAGCTGCATAATGATGCCCTCATCTTCCATGGCCGTCGCGATTGCCTCCTCCGTCGCTGCATCTCCTTCGTCTTTCCCATCGATCAACATCACATGCATATGTTGATTCGCACAGACATGATCGAACGTGAATGGAGCGTCACACTTGAAGCACGTGTTTCTCCTCCGTCGCTCAGCGATCTCCATCGCGCTCAGCCGCCGGAATCGTGACCGGTTGTCACCGCCGCCGCTGGATCCCCCACTGTTTGACCCTTGCCCCTCGCTCGTTCCAGCCGCTCCAGATCCCTGGGTTCCTTGCCCTAATGACCCGGTCCCTTGTGACCCACTCCCTCTATTTGAGTTAGTATTGGGCCCCTGTTGATTTGGACTTGGCCCATTAGCAGTTCCACTCGCGCTTCCCCCCATCTGGCTCCCAAATGGGTTGCCATTTTGGGTTACCAATGCGGGCCGTGAGCGAAACCCGTTCCCAGGCCCACTATTGGGAGGCCCACTCTTAATGAACAGTCCCATCTTCTTCCCGATCACAACTTCTTTTTCCTCGATCCTTTGAGCCAGCGTCATTAATCCCTCCATGTTCGTCGATGGTTGGATCCTCACTTCCGCACGGATTTCCTCCTTCAGTCCGTTCAGAAATGCTGCCTTCATCACTTCATCGTCCGCTCCTCTCAAAGGAACAGCCAGCATCTCGAAGTTCTCGCGGTATTCCATCACTGTTCCGGTTTGTCTGAGGCACATCAAGCTCTCGTACGGATTACCTGAGGTGGAGGTATGAAACCTCTGTAACAGGGCCGTGCGAAGTTGTCCCCAATCCGTGTTTGGATTCCGCGCTTCCCACCACTGGAACCAATTCAACGCCCTCCCTTCCATACAAATAGAGGCAGCCTCTACCTGTTCCTCCGGTTGGATCAGATTCAGCCGGAAATATCGCTCCGCCCTATAGATCCATCCATAAGGATCATCTCCGGTAAAAAACGACACCTCCAATCGCCTCATCCGATCGTCATCTCTCCCATGACACCCATGGCCATGTCTTCCTCCCCCGTTCTCTCCTCCTCCTCCTACGCCACCATTTCCTCCCCTGTTCTCTCCTCGGTTCATATATGCCATGAACATCTCGCGGAGTTGTCGCATTTCTGTCGTCATCTCCTGCATTAGTCCTTCCACCTGGGTTGTCCTCCTTTCGATCATTTCTACTCTGTTCTCCATTCTTGTCATGACCATTCACTGCTCCAAGAATCGGCAGATTTGATACCAATTGATGGAACCCACACTCACACACAACAGAGGGACACTGAAACTCTGAATATTACTGATTGAATTATAAGTTCTGAGGTAAAAGACACTTTACAAGCAAGGAAGAAATTAAATCAAGACACCCATAACCTTGGCAAACATTGCCAATTCTTTCTACCCAGAGAACCTCCCAAGATCCTCTTTCCCTCTCCTTACAATACTCAAAAAATAACTGACTCCTTTACCATAATCCTCCCTCTATTATATTCTCTTTTTTCCCTTCCCTTCCTCTCTCCTCTAACCACCTAGGCCATCACTCCCCCACGTTCCATTTTGCCAACCGCAAACCGTTATGCTGAGTCACATTATTTGTTGCTTACTATCCTCCCCTCCTTCCCATTTTTTGCCTGCTGTCATTATCATTTCCTCCTTCCCTTTTTCTCCTTGATTTTCTGTTGCATGCATCTCCTTGGGCTGGCTCATACCTTGGGCTTTTATAGTTTGCATATGTTTGGGCTTGGGTTGGTCCATGGTTTCCCCCTCCTTTGGATCTATCTTCATAACACCATCCCTCTTCTTCTTCCTTGTATACACTCTTGAGAAAGGTTCACCACAAACAGTGGCCATTTTCAAACAGAAACAGAGACATCTTGAACATCAAAACAGTGGCAGAAACAGTGGCATTTGAGCATCAAAACAGTGACATAATCAGTGGCATTTGAACATCAAAACGGTGACATAAACAGTGGCATTTGAACCTCAAAACAGTGACATAAGTAGTGGTATTTGCACATCAAAACAGTGGCATGAATGGTAGCATTTGAACATCAAAACAGTGACATAAGTAGTGATTTTTGAATATCAAAACAGTGGCATAAGTAGTGATTTTTGAACATCAAAACAGTGACATATGTGGTGATTTTTGAACATCAAAATAGTGGCATAAGTGGTGATTTTTGAACATCAAAACAGTGGCACAAATAGGAGTATTTGAACATCAAGACAGTGGCATAAAGAGTAGTATTTGAACATCAAAACAGTGGCATGAAGAGTAGTATTTGAACATCAAGATGGTGACCATTTTATGCAGAAACAGTGACACATTAAGTACTAAAACAGTGAGCATGTTGTGCAGAAACAATGGTATGTGAGGTACTAAAACAGTGGGTATTTTGTGCAGAAACAGTGGCAGCAAAATGGTGATCATTTCAAACAGATACAGTGGTATGTTTATCCTCAAAACAGTGGCACTTTCACACAGAAACAGTGGCATCAAATCAAGCATAGCAAGGAGACTAAAGCATACAAGTTATCATCAAATAGCTCCACCATTATACCTTCACCATGCTCATTCAAGAATCCACAACATAACAAGGCAGAATCAAGGAGAGTTCACAAGATAAAAGACATCTCAAGCACACACATGGTTACACAAAATGAAAGAAGTCTAAGTTCTAAGCTTACCTCTTGTAGCACACCCTAGTTGATCAAAGATTGCACACAACACCTTCTAGTTCCACCCAACAACACGTTCACCCTTCCTATAGGATGGTCTATGCTCACAAAATGGTGAGGAGAACAATTTGGGCAGACTCCAAAGGTGAGGAACTCGGCTGGACAGTGAGGAAAAGAGAAGAAAAAGCTTGCACTTACTTGGTGTTTTAGGCCACGGTTTGAGAGATGTGAGGAAGATGAGTTAGCAAAGTCTTTCTTTCTCCTAGAGCTCTTGCATTCACGGTTTGAGAAGTGGGGGAAGAGGAAGAAAGTTGGCTGAATATGCAAAGTGAGGAAGGCTCCTCTTGTGCGCACAAGATAAAGAGGAGGGAGGAAGGGTTGGAATGATGAAACATCATGACAAATTCTGATTCCTTGTGGAAGTGGGGCTGCAAGTTTGGTCAAAACAAGCAATGAGCTTGCTTCTTGCACACTCTAGGCGCATGCAAAGAGGGTGGAAGGGAGGGGTTGCCACCTTGTGCACATGCAAGGTTGGTCTCTTGGTCAACAAGCTATGCAGATTTTGTGTCATAAGAAATCTGATTTGGGGCCTCCATGTGCGCCTAAGTGATGAGGATGCAGCCCAAAAGAAAAGCTAAGGAGTACAAGTGTCTTCCATGCAATAAGGTTGAAGGCAAATGGTGCACATGCTAGGAGGTGAGGTGGCGGTCATGCAAAGGCCAAGTTGGAAGATTTTCTAAGGTTTATCTACTTCTTATGCGCATGGATGAGTGGGAAAGATAGCTCTTGCCATGTGGAAGTTCCTTGCTACACAAGACAGCCTTGTAGGACAAAGCTTAAGGGAGGTAAGAGTGGATGTAGCATTGGGCTGATTTAGCTTGACCCAAGGACCCTTTGGGCCATCGGCCACCACAAGGAAAGGTCCAACAAAACAAGCCTAAAGGTGACTAATCCAACCACTAGCCCACTTCCCAAGCCCTTTAAGCACCAAAGCCTTATAACATAACAATCAAATTACTCATATGATTTTAATAAAAGTTCACATGCCTACATATGTACACTCCTATCATTTTAATTTAAATACTTCACTAACTTACCTTAGTCTCATCCTAGGGTAAAGGTCATGTAATTCGCAAGCCACCAAACATAAACCAAAAATTCGAATTCTACACATGCATCTATATCATTATAACACTCATGTATTTTACTAATTATGTGGGATGTTACACTATGACTCACCAAACCTGATCACAATCATAAGAATAAACCTAATCACAATCATAAGAGTGACTCACCGAACCTAATCACAATTAATTCTAATTAATTACAAACAATCCTAATTAATAAGAAATAAAAAATGGAAAAATATTTGAATTTGAATTTTGATTTTCTATAAATATATATATATATATATATATATATAAAATTTGACACCAAATCTCAACCGTTGATTTTCGCCAATCAACGGTTATCATTTATTGGGAGTTATACTTATTAATTAATCATTAATTGCCAATAAATGATAACCGTTGATTTGCGGAAATCAACGGTTAGGATTTGTAAAGGAGGCTTTATAATTGGCCCAAGCCTGTCTCATTTTGTAAGTGGGCTGGGCCAGACCAGGCCAAAAGTAGGCCGGGCCAGAGGCCCCTGACGGGTAGCCTGGCCCATTTACACCCCTATATATATGTATGTGTCCATGCAATTGAATTTACTCTTGGGTTTTCTTTGCTGTGTTAATTCGTATAGGAATTTCCGTGGTTAATTCTTTTGTATGCAACTGATTGATACTCTCTTCAGAATGTGGTAACAAAACTATTTTGCTAAATTGAGTACGCTTGTGTTCTGCTTTTGTTGTTTGTCTTTAGCAGTTTTTGAGGTTTCTTTGGGGGTCAGTTAGTTTGGTAATTGAGAAGTGAAAAAACTATTTTGGATTGTGTCCTTGGGTTAATTGGTACTCTCTAATGAGTATAGTTACAACGGTCTCAAGTTATTCCGCATTTTAATTAAGCGTGGCTTAATACGATAGTGTGTTAACAATCCGGGTTAACACGGGCTGTTACATTTTATGGTATCAGAGCACTTTCTAGGGAAAAGCCTGTATGTATTGCAATAACTTAGGATGAGTCGTTGCGTGTCTACTTTGTGTTCTCTCTGACTGGTGTGTGTAATGATAATGCATACGTGACCACATGGCGTGGGCCTGATCAACTCATTCTTTGTGTAACTTGTGCAGAGTCATGGTGCCACCAAGGAGGAACACTAGTACGAGTGAGGATCAGACGGATCCTGTCCTGGCTGCATTGGCTGAGATGCAGGCGGCCCGACTAGCCGACCAGGAAGCCACGAGGCTGGCAAACCGGGCGATGTTGGACGCAATTCGAGATGCGAACCGGCAAACCACGGCAGAGGTTCTGGAGGAGAACCGGATGGCCAACATGACGATGATGAGGGTCATGTTGGAGGAGTTGAGGGCTGGTCCTGCTGCGGGCCAGGGTCCTCCACCACCTCCACCGCCGCCACCGCCTCCACCTCCGCCGAGTCAACAGGAGGACACCCAGAGCCAGATGGGTGAGGGTAGTCATTTGACGGGGGCTATGCAGACTATCCCCGTACTTGTTGAGGATCGTGACGAGATCGATCGCCGGCTGAATGCTTTCCGCAAGCATAAGCCACCTTCATTCGACGGATCGTATGATCCCATTGCTGCTGCCAGATGGCTACAGGTGCTGGACAAGATTTTCCGGATCATGCAGTGCACGGATCCGCAGAAGCTGCTGTTCGCCACTTATATGCTGGAGGGCGAGGCCCATGAGTGGTGGACCAATCTCTCTCAGGTCTACGAGATGCAGGGCCATGTGATGACGTGGCCATTCTTCGAGGAGAGCTTCCTGGGTCAGTACTTCCCTTATGACTCACAGGAGAGGAAGCAGGGGGAGTTTGACCGGTTGGTACAGGGCTCGTTGTCTGTTGACGAGTACCTGGCCAAGTTTAATGAGCTGGTCAAGTTCTCTCATTTCCGCATGGCGAGACCGACTCCCGTTTTTCTGGCGGCCAAGTTCCGGAGGGGACTAAATGAGGATATTGCTGGACATCTCGCCGGTTCTGCTTCGAGAGACTTCGGAGCGTTGGTGCAGCAGTGCCGCGACATCGAGGACTACTGCCGGGCGAGTCAGGCCAAGAGGGCCAAGGTTGAGGTGCCGCAGAGCGCTGGTGGTTCTTCTCCCTGGAAGAACAAGAATTTTGCCAGCAAGGGCAAGGGCAAACCACCGTTGGCGGCTAAGCAAGCGCCAAATCAGTTCAGAAAGACTGCTGTTCCGGGGAGCGCCGCTAGACCTCCTGCTCCCAGATGTTCTGGATGCGGGAAGTCACATTTTGGGCCGTGCTCTACCGGTCAGTTGATTTGTTTCCAGTGTGGCAAGGAGGGCCACTACTCCAGAGATTGCCCGACGGCGAGAGTTGCTGCAGTGCAGACTGTGCCAATACAGATGGTTCCTACTGGGGCACCAGCAGTGCCACCTACTACCGGACGAGTCTACACACTTGATCGTCAGCAGTCGGACAGAGCTCCGAACCTGGTCAGAGGTACTGTTACCATTGGTGGATCAACTGTTGATGTATTGTTTGATTCCGGGGCAACGCACTCTTTTGTTGCTACCCCTATTGCTGTGGGGCTTGAGTTGCCCAGTGATGTGCTTTCTCGACCGATGCGGGTGACCACCGCCACCGGAGAAAAATGTTTGACCTCCACTGTTCATCGCGATGTAGCGTTTCAGTGGGATGGCCGTGATTTCTCGGTAGATCTGATAGGATTACCGATGGCCAACCTTCAGATTATTTTGGGCATGGATTGGTTGTCCAGAAATTGCGCAATGATTGATTGCTGTGCCAAGAAAGTGGTGATGTCTCCGGGTGGGTCCACAGCCAGTTCCTCACCGTTCATTTCAGTCCTGCAGGCGAGGAGGGCCTTGAGAGCAGGGGCATTTGGCTATGTCATGTTGGGAGGTTTGGTGAGTGGGACACAAGAGGATCTCACTGGCATTCCTGTGGTGAAGGAGTTCCTCGAGGTGTTTCCTGAGGAGATTCCTGAGTTTCCACCACAGAGGGAGATAGAGTTCTCCATCGACTTATTGCCTGGTGTGGGGCCTATATCGTTGGCTCCATACCGGATGTCGCCACCGGAGTTGGCGGAGCTGAAGAAGCATATCGAGGAGCTTTCAGCAAAAGACTTTATTCGGCCGAGTGTGTCTCCCTGGGGAGCACCGGTCATTTTCGTGAAAAAGAAAGATGGGACCATGCGGTTATGCACCGACTACAGACAATTGAACAAGGTGACAATCAAGAACAAGTACCCTCTTCCACGCATTGATGATTTGCTGGATCAGCTCAGAGGTGCTTGTGTGTATTCCAAGATTGATCTCCGGTCCGGTTATCATCAGATACGGGTTAAGCTGGAGGATGTCCCAAAGACAGCGTTTCGCTCGAGGTACGGGCACTATGAGTACTTGGTGATTCCGTTTGGACTCACCAATGCACCCGCAGTGTTCATGGACTACATGAACAGGATTTTCCAGCCGTACCTGGATCAGTTTGTGATCGTCTTCATTGACGACATTTTGATCTACTCCAAGACGGAGGAGGAGCATACCGAGCACTTGAAGATTGTTTTGCAAGTGCTAAAAGAGAAAAAGCTCTATGCTAAGCCGTCGAAATGTGAGTTTTGGCTCAAGGCGGTGAAATTTCTGGGTCATGTGATTTCTGCTAATGGAGTTGCAGTTGATCCTAACAAGATTGAGGCCGTGATGGATTGGGAGAGGCCCAAGACGGTTACAGAAGTAAGAAGCTTCCTGGGTTTGGCAGGCTACTATCGGAGGTTCATAGAGGGATTCTCCAAGATGGTGCTACCGATGACTCGCCTTACCCGAAAGGAGACTCCATTCGTGTGGACACATGAGTGTGAGGAGTGTTTCCAGGAGTTGAAGGAGAGACTGACTACTGCTCCTGTGTTAGTCCTTCCTGATCCTGCGGAGCAATTCGAGTTATACTGCGATGCCTCTGGTAAAGGACTTGGCTGTGTGCTGATGCAGAAAGGTAAAGCGGTTGCTTACGCTTCAAGACAGTTGAAACCTCATGAGGAGAACTACCCGACTCACGACTTGGAGTTGGCAGCCATTGTTTTTGCTTTCAAGATTTGGAGGCATTACCTGTTTGGCATGAAGTTTGCTGTATTCAGTGATCACAAGAGCCTGAAGTATCTGTTCGACCAGAAGGAGTTGAACATGAGACAGTGAAGATGGATGGAGTTCTTGAAGGACTACGACTTTGAGCTGAGGTATCACCCTGGCAAGGCCAATGTGGTAGCCGATGCTTTGAGCCGGAAATCCATGAGCTTATCTAGCTTAATGATGAACGACTACGAGGTGATCGAGAAGTTTAGAGACTTGAGAGTGAACTCCTTGTTTGGGGGTGCACTACTTGAGATGGAGACAGCATAAGTGATCAATGAGCTGATGGAAAAGATCAAAGAGGCGCAAGTGCAAAGAGAGTGCCTCGATTATGTGAAGAACCAGGACGGTGTGTCTTGGAACGATGATGGTTTGCTGCTGTTCCAGAAGAGGATTGTCATTCCTCGAGGGCCATTGACCGAAGAGGTTATGGCAGAGGCTCATAAGGGCCGGTTCACTATCCACCCTGGTGCTACGAAAATGTATCAGGACTTAAAGAGAAATTTTTGGTGGCCGGGCATGAAGAAGGACATAGCGGTCTACGTGTCCAAGTGCCTTATTTGTCAGAAAGTGAAGATCGAGCACCAGAAACCGTCTGGTAAACTTCAACCTCTGGAGATTCCACAGTGGAAGTGGGAAAGTATTTCCATGGACTTCGTGGTGGGATTGCCTAAAACTCAGGCTGGTTGTGACTCTATCTGGGTCATAGTGGACAGATTGACCAAGTCTGCCCATTTTCTTCCAGTGAAGGTGAGCTTCACTACAGAGCAGTTGGCCAAACTCTATGTCCGTGAGATCGTGAGGATTCACGGGGTGCCCGAGAGTATCATCAGTGATAGGGACCCGAAGTTCACATCTCGGTTCTGGGAGGCGCTGCAGGAGGCTTTTGGTACGCAGTTGAGATTGAGTACCGCCTATCACCCTCAGACTGACGGACAGACTGAGCGGACCATCCAGACATTGGAGGACATGTTGAGAGCTTGCACGTTGGAGCAGGGTTCTGCATGGGATAGGTACCTTCCGTTGGTTGAATTTTCATACAACAACAGTTTTCATGCCAGTCTGGGCATGGCACCCTACGAGGCGCTGTATGGTAGGAGGTGTCGGACTCCTACCTGCTGGTCTGAGGTTGGAGATAAAGAGCTGTTTGGCTTGGACTTTGTCCAAGATACTACCCTACAGATCCAGATGATCAGGGAAAAGTTGAAGCAGGCGCAGAATCGCCAGAAAAGCTACTACGATGTCAAGCATCGTCCACTGGAGTTCAGTGAGGGTGAGCACGTGTTTGTGAAACTTTCACCTGTCACCGGTGTTGGACGGGCACTCGGCGTGAGGAAGTTGAGCCCGCGATTCATAGGGCCCTACCAGATCCTTGGTAGAGTAGGACCAGTTGCCTATCGACTCGCCTTACCTCCGAACCTCGCCAACATCCACGACGTGTTTCACGTGTCTCAACTTCGAAAGTACATAGCAGACCCTTCGCACGTGGTGCAGCCGGACGACGTGGAGGTTCGGGAGAACCTAAAGACTCCCGTCGGACCACTCAAGATTCTCGATCGTGGCGAGAAGCAGTTGAGGAGCAAGATCATTCCGATGGTCAAAGTGCATTGGTCAGGAAGAACTCCTGAGGAGTGTACCTGGGAGCGAGAGGATGAGCTTCTCCGACAGTATCCCGACTTTCGAGACAGGTATGTTTCTGATTTTGAGGACAAAATCCTTAAAAAGGTGAGGTGAATGTAAGAACCCGCACCGCTAATTAAGGTAATTAGCGAATTAATTATGATAATTAGGAAATAATTCCATAATTGACCCTAATAATTATTAAAGGGCTTAAATAATTATATTGAGTGAGTAAAAATGCTGAAAGTCGCTTTTCGGAAGAAAAGCGCAGATACCGGTTCTGCTACTCGGTATAAATGCGTACCGGAAAAGTATCCCGGAAAATTATAACGAATGCATGATAATTACTAGAATATTATGTAGGACTAGTAAAACAAGTTTCAGGTCAAAATGACGTAATCTGATGCCAGAACTGATACTGGCTACGGAAAAGCGCGTACCGGAAAGGTGCTCCGAGAAATAAAATAAAAATATGACAAATCTTAGAAAAATGCGTAGGTCTAGAATCCGAAGTTTGGGATCAAGATCTTTTACCTTGCGATTAAGGCTAATACTGCGCGTTTAAGTGGCTTGCCTATAAATAGACCCATTAAGGGCACAAAACCCTAGGCCATACACTACCTACGTAGGGAATTTTGTGGCTGCAGCTGCCACCCTTCTTCTTCTTCTTCTTCTTCTTCTTCTTCTTCTTCTTCCTTCTTCACTCTTTAGCCAAGTGATCACCTTTCATGCTTGTTTAAACACTTGTGAAGGTGAGAGTAAACCTTGGGGTTGCATTGTGGCCATTATTCTGAGTTGAGAAAGCTGTGTGTGTGTAGTTAGTGAGCATGAGTTTGAAGCTTAAGTAATGGCTACTTTGTGGTAGTCATTGTGAGCTTCAAAGTGCCTTCTTGTGGTGCAAGAACCCACCTTGAAGTGCCATTTTCGTGCTCGTACTTAGGCTGAGTTTGAAGTGTCTTGAGAGGGCTCCAAGAGCACAACTTGCCCCTGTTTTGAACTTTGGTAAGTTACCTCACTATGAACATGAGTTTATTTTGCTTAAAGTTTGTGTCTTGACATGTAAAAAGTTAAAATGAAGTAACCAACACCTAAATGAACTTGTATATGCTTAAAGATGCATGCTTTAACGTGTACATGTGTTAAAAGTTGGACCTTTGGGATGGATATTCACGAAATGCAGAAACTGCATTCTGTCGTGAGATATCCGGATATTTGTCGAACAAATATCCGGATATCAGTATCCGGATATGGTATCCGGATATTGATATCCGGATATGGGATCTGGGTATCCGGATATGACATATCCGGATATGTCCAGTGTGATATCCGGATATGGCATATCCGGATATGCCCTTCTGATATCCGGATATCCTGGGTTCTGCGCAGACAGTAGCTGTACTGTATGAACAGTAAGCTATTGGGTGCGTGTGGACCCTAGTTTAAGGAAGTTGAACTTCTGTAATTAATGAACTAAGTCAGAATCACATGATTAAGGGCTTATGGCTTTGATGGAAGCCTTGAGACGTAAAACGTAAAGGAAAGGCGTAGTCTTTAAGTTGTATGCTTGTGATGCATTAATATTGACTTGTTAATGGTCCATATCAGATTGTGATACTGTTGTTTGTGGACTTGTGAGTTGTTGGACTCTGGGCTTGGATAGCTAGCTTGCAAGGTAAGCTTTCGTGTCCTCGGTTTAGCCATATTGATGTTCCACCATGTCCCATGGGGATGGGTTTATGCATGCTGTGTTACATGCTTTGATTATTTTGGAAATGTTGTTGAGCTGTTTATATGTAATGAGCTATTATGATATGCATGTGGTGTCCACCTAGACGGCAATCCTGAGTATGTAGTACATACAAGATGGAGGAGCATGTGGGTGAGGTGCAGGTAGTATCCATGTACTCATGTAGGCATAGACGTATTCCTACATTTCTCTGGCCAGTAGATTTGAAAGCACACATGACATGATTAATTGCTGCATCGCATGTTTTTAGAACTTATACTGTAATACCGTTTTTAGAACTTATATTACACATGTAAGTGAGCTTGGGGTGGAGACTGCTTGAGGACCCCTTGTCTTACTGAGATTTCTTGTTAGAGATCTCACCCCACGTTTGGGGACGCTTATTTCAGGATCAGGTAATGTTGAGGGCTCAGGTGGCAGGAGGCCAGAGCTGAGTTGATATTGACGTGCTGGTTGTTGATTGCTGTTTATTTGACTGCTGTTATGTTTTATGCTTTATTTATGTTAAGTTATGTTGTGACTATTTGTGGGCATTGTTGCTTATTTGGTGAGCCTGGGGATTGTCCATGCCACATGATTGTTATCGTCTTTTTACGTTAATGTTGTAATTAAAGTATCAGGATTTGACCCAGGACTTGTGTAGACCTGTGGCTTTAGATACTCACATTATATTTATGTACGAGGTATTCAGTTAGTTGTCTTGCAATTTACATACAGGCAGTATTTTTTTATGAAAATGATTAAGTAATCAAGTTGGGTAAGTTAATGACGTCATAATTGAATTAAAGAAAAAGTTATTCCGCATTTTAATTAAGCGTGGCTTAATACGATAGTGTGTTACAGATCCGGGTTAACACGGGCTGTTACATTTTATGGTATCAGAGCACTTTCTAGGGAAAAGCCTGTATGTATTGCAATATGGATGAGTCGTTGCGTGTCTACTTTGTGTTCTCTCTGACTGGTGTGTGTAATGATAATGCATACGTGACCAC